>RJWT010018200.1:0-18976 GCA_004365215.1 Cuniculus paca
TTTTTTCCTCATTTAGTTTTCTCCTTTTTTCCACACACCAAAGATCAAGCCTGCAGGACTGCTGTACCTGATCACTACTAATAGCTAACTTCTGCTGATTACGGGAGCATGACTACAGCAGTTGTTGGGTTCTTTGACTAGGACATCTGCCATGGCCATTGGAAATGTAATGCTTTGCTCTTGCTAGCAACAAGGTATGAACATGTGACTATCCGAATAAGCAAATCCCCAACAAGAACGTCCGGTGTACAAATTATTATTTTAAATTACTTGTCTCATCTTAAATTTTCCTGATGGTAATACAAGCAACCAAGACATTTAAAAAGTTTGTTATGTTTTCCATAATGGCAACTTGCTTTCCACAAGTTACCAGCTACCATGGTTTAAGACAGTAGTAGCCTAAATTTTTCACAAAACCTTTTGAGTGTAGGAGTTTTTCATAGTCCGGGATGTGGACAAGAAAATCACCCACATAAGCCGGGGATTTAGCTCAGTGGCATAAGTGCCTGCCTGGCAAGCGCGAAGTTGTGAGTTCGATCCCTGGTACAAAAAAAAATCACCCACATACTTTCTGCTTAATATATTTGGACTTCTGCAATACAATTCTTAGAAAAATTCCACCTACTTCTCATGCAAACCCCAATGCAGGGCAAATACAAAGGAAATCACATTTTTGGCACATTATTCCCAAACTGTTGAACCCAAAGTGAAGAATCAATCTTAGAAGCTACCAGAGGAAAAAGAAACTATACATAGGAAACAATTATGTGAGAGACAGCTAACTTTACAGGCCAGGAGGTGGTAAAATATATGTTAGAGTTCTAAAAGAAAAAAAAATTAAATCTAGAATTCTTTGTTCAAAAAAATCCCTTAAAATGAAGGCAAAATAAAAATAAAAACTGAGAGCTTTGGTAGATATGCTTACGCAAAAAGGTGATTTTTTTCAGGCTAAAGAAGGGCATTAGATGCAACCTCAGATCTGTAGAAATCAACAGAGTCCCAGAAAGGGCAGAGATTAAAGATTTCTTTAGTAACTTTTTAATCCATATACTCTTATCAATTTTAACTTCTTTAAGATATGTTGATTTTTAAAGGCAAAAAGAATATCAACATATAGAGCTATAGCATATATTGAGGTAAAATAGAAGAAAATAAAAACAGACGCCAGGAAGGGAGGATAAATCAGCTATAAGGATTCCATATCATTTGCAAAGTAGTACAATATTTGAAAGTAGACTGTGATCACTTGACATATATTATTTTCAGACCGAACAATTTGTAAAAACTAAAGAAGTATACCTTTAAGAGTCAACAGGGAAGAGTAAATTGAATACTACACACTACTTTTTTAACCCTAAGGCAAGTAAAAAAAGGTGGAATAGAGGGCAGGTGTTACAAAGACAAAAACAGATGGCAGGCTGTACTAATAATTACATTGAATACAAATGAACTAACACTCCAACTAAAAGGCAGAGATTGTCATACCAGAAAAAGAAAGACTGACAACATATTCTTTATGAGAAACACAATATAAATAAAATGATCTATGTAGATTGAAAGAGTAGGGGAAAATGCTATGAAAAAAGAACCAAAAATAGCTAACTAAAATAACTAAGAAAATGGGCGTTTATATAAAATCAATTAAAAGAGACCTTACAGATTACAGGAATTTTGTAATAATAAATGGATCAATTTATCATGACACAACATGAAGTTAAAATTGTTAGAATAAAGGGAGAAATAAGCCAATTCTCATCTGTGGTTGGTACAATGGTTAGTTTTATATATCAACTTGACTATCCTCTGGTAATTTAATCAGACACTAATCTAGGTGTCACTTTGGATATGTTTTGTACATGTAGTTACATCTGTAATCAGTTTATTCTAATTAAAGGAAGCTATTCTTGATAATGTGAGTGAAGACTTATCTAATCAATTAACAACCTTAAAGCAAAAATCAAAACTGAAACATTAACTCCTTCCTGAGTTTCTAGCTTCCTGTCCTGTCCTTACAGTTTAAAATTCAAAGCTGCAATATTGAATCCAGCCTGAGCCTCCAACCTGCTAGTCTACCCCATAGATTTCAGACTTGGCTGCCCTCAAATCAAATGAGCCAATTTCTTCAAACAGATGTCTTAATAAGTAGATCTATGCCTATTTTATTTATATCCTATTCATTCTGCTTCTTTGGCGAACTCTGATTGATACAGTGATGTTAACATCTCTTCTCAGTAAATGATGGTGGGACTAGATAAAATAATCAGCAAATATATAGAAGATTTGAAAAGCACTACTAACCAAGTTAATCTGGTCACTAATGAAACTATCAAGATCAATATATACTGGATTTAAAAACATATCTCAATAAACATTAAAGATTGAAGTCATACAGAGTGCATTGTCTGACTACAACAGTATTAAACCAGAAGTAACTAACAGAAATATAGGCAGAAAGTCTTCAGTATTTGGAATTGAAGCATCATACTTCTAAATAATTCATGGGTCAAAAGAATAATTATGGTGGGAATTAGAAAAAAGTTTTGAATTGAATGATAGTATAAAAATGTTACAAATGAAAGGAAACGAATAGACAAAATCCAGAAGATTATTACAGCAGTTCAACTACTTTGTATGATATCACAATGGTAGACACAAGTCATTTTACATTTGTGAAAACCCTCAGAATGTGCAATACCAACAGGACCTTAGTTTAATACTTCAGGCAATAATGATGCATCAATGTAGACTGCAACAAATAACACCGTCTGGGTTTTGATAGTTGTGGAAGCTGTACTTGTTTGTAAAAGTTTATGAGAAATCTCTGTATTTTCTACTTAATTTTGCTGTAAATTAAAACCTCTAAACATAAACTCTATTTAAAAAAGACTAGACAAAGAAGATAAAATTTAATTAAAATTAAGAGGAAGGAAAAAAGTACAGATTATGAGATACATAACCAATTGTTTTAAAAGGTTTTCAATAGAGACTACTGCTTAGAAATAATTGTTTCCAAGCATGAAATAGATCATGCTATCCTGTTTCAGTCCATTCAATGCCTCTCAGTTGCTGAGAGTATAAAATTGAACTCTTCAAATAAGCAAATAGCACAGTAAATGTTTAAAAGGCAAAAACTGTACCTTTCTTAGCTCCTTCACAATTAGTACAGTTTCTGATATGTATTAGACATTTAATAAATACTTGATCCTACAAAAATTTTTTTTAAATGTTGAAGGCCTTTTGAGGTTGGATACTCATTTTCTGGGTCAGTGTAGTGTGCACTTTCCACAGAAACATTCGTGAGGCCCTGCCATTCCATTAACAGGCCACCCTATATTCTCAGCTGTGACTCCTCTGCCTACAGTACACTACTACAAACAGGTATGGTGCAACAATTTTACCTGTCACTTAAACTTTCTTCTAGGAAATGTTGCTATACTACTGCAGGAGTACAGCATTCTCACTAAACTACCTTAGGGCATTTATTAGCTTGCATATTTTCCAACTGTACTGTGAACTGTTTGACAAGAAATAGTGTCTTGTTTCTGTACACACAAAACCTAGCATTCGCTGTAGAGGCTCAGCAAGGCAAACGCTGACACAAATACATTAATTTTTGTCATTATATTATACATATGTATATTAATAAGAGCAGTATTGTTAGCCAGACCACTTAAAATACATTCTAAAATAGATGTCTATAACAGTATTTTGATTAGGTATGTAGATACCTAATTCAGGCCATCCTGGACAAATCTCTATTCTACCTTAGCAATGTAGGCTTAAGCAAACAACTTTTTAAAATTAAATTTTTATTGGTATTGGTACCTGTTTGTGGTACGTGATGATTATATTTCTTGTGGAGAGTAGGTACATATTCATAAAACACCTCGATTCTTTTTTCATCTTTTTTTTGCTCCCTTTTATTCCTCCTCAGGCTACTTAACTTTCTTTATACTTGACCCCTCATCAAGAAAATTAATATTTAGAACAAATATACTTCATGCAGTTATTGTAAGGGTTGAGG
Organism: Cuniculus paca; assembly: GCA_004365215.1. Classification (NCBI taxonomy): domain Eukaryota; kingdom Metazoa; phylum Chordata; class Mammalia; order Rodentia; family Cuniculidae; genus Cuniculus; species Cuniculus paca. The sequence continues at coordinate 4,025 of RJWT010018200.1, forward strand.
TAATCTTGGGACATGCTCAGTAAAGTAGCTGGCAGATAGTACACAGTAAATAATTACTGTTGTTTTTAAAATTTGTAGTTTGGAGTCAGATGAACCTTACTTGTTTCATCAGTTAGTAATTGTGTGACTGTTTCATCAGTTACTAATTGTGTGATGAAGCTGCTAAAAACTCTGAGTCTCATTTTATTAATATGTACAATGTTCAAAACTTTGGCTATGGCTGCTGTGATGTACTTTAATAAGATGATGTACATGTCTGCACACACCAAAAATTTAAAATATGATTTTTAAAAAATATCTTCAATAACTTTGGGTTTTCTCTAACATGAAGAATGGGAGATACTGGCAGAGCAAAATCAAGCTGGAGAGACAGGTAGCAGTTGTTTTCTACCATGAAAAGATCTTTACTTTATGAGAGGCAAACTTATGAAGGCAAACGTTTCAAGAACCATAAAAATATTTTTGACCATGCAGAAATCCTTTAAGCTAGCTATAAAACAACTAAAACTGAGTGTAACTAGAAAAGCAAGTGACTCCAAAGGCAAATTTAAGAGTAGGTTTTTTTCATCCTAACTAGCCTTTCTAATTATTTTTAATTATGCACATAATGAAACAATAGGTACATTTACTCAGTTTTGGAGACACCAATAGGAGTGAGCAACACTGCCCCTCAGTCTATCTCCATTCATTCATACATTAAAAGCAGACATATTTGCATGAAGCTCTGCTTCTTACACAAAATAAATTTAACATTGGCTTTATCTAAAATATAAATGGAAGCTATTCGAAGTCAATCCTTTTTATGTATTGACTAATAGACAAAAATCTAGTGAATGTAGAATTTTGTATGTTAGGGTAAAAATACAATCTCTTTTTACCCAGAAAAGGTTTTAAATATTTAGTATGTATATTAAAAATTATCAGCTATTCTTAGAAAATATACTTCTTTTTTAAAATTTTTTTTAATTTTAAAGGTAGTAAAACCCAACAAAACAAAACAGAATAAATCCAGTCAAAATACAGCAGTGAAATTGGTACAGAATATCAAAGCAGGGTAATAGGAAAACAACAATGGCTATTGTGGTACATCTTCACAGTAGTTTTCCATTCCATCAGTTATAGCAAAATCAGACCAAAACAAAACAGAATAAAACCAATCAAAACAGAATATTGAGTAAAGCAAAAATAATAATGATAATAATAATAATAAGAAGAAGAAGAAGAAGAAGAAAACAAAGGAGTGACAACATTATTAGACTTCAAAAACAACACAGAAAAAAATCCCCCATATTTGCCATATTGCATACTGTTATCCTCCCTGTACATGCTCGGACTGTCAGCCCCATGCCTGTAAATTCAACCTAACAATACAATCCTTCAGGTGCTTTTTGTACCTCAATTGCTATCAGCTCAGGCTGACCTCCAAACCAGCTGGTGGCTTATGGGGTGAGAGGGTTTGGTGATTTTCAGCCTGCACACCGGTAGGCTTACAGGAGGCACTAACTTTTTTCTTCTTGGGTCCCGCAAGGTCCGCGCAGCTTACCAGAAAGGCTGGCTAGTTGGATCGTTGATCGGCTCCTCCCAGTCCCAGCATGGCTGATTCTCAGAAGTTGCTGACTTTTCTTTCTCTTCCTGGGTCCTGCATAGTCCGCATGGCTTACCAGAAAGGCTGACTAGTTGGATCCTTGACTGGCTCCTCCCAGTCCCAGCATCAAAAATGTACTTCTTTAAAGTTATAGACATTATTTTCTGAACAAGAATCACCAGTTTTAGGTCAATGAGGTTACAAATTAAATAGGAAAACAATTTGACAGCAGCTTTGTTCTATGTAATGAATACAGGTTAAATAAAGTAGGTCGTCTGAGTTGTAAAAGGTAGACACACCTATTGACATAAAGTTAGCTGCTTGTCTGATTTGGGCCTAGGTAAGAAGTGTATGAAGTATGTTGGCTGTAGGTAGATGCATGTGATTTCATAATGAATGAGTGATAGTTCTTCCTTTCAGAGGCTACATCAGCCAAAGCCTGAGCAACTCTTCTCTGTCTGGGCATGCATGTGAATAACATTCGATATACATTTCTTCTTTCCTTAGAGTCACTCTCACTCAGGCATTAAAATTTGGAATGTACTTGGTAAATATAGGACTTACAAGAGTTAAAAAAGTGAAAGAAATCCTTCCTCCAAATAAGAAATAATCAAGTGGCGGAGTCAGTAGAAACACAGCTAGAGATATCAATGAAAAGATGCAGAATGGGAGCTCAGTGTCAACCAAGAATAATGGCTAGACCATTAAATAGTGTCTGTTCCAATCGGATCCAGAGTGTTTCCCCCACTTAAAAAATGGACCAGATGCTAAGCACTGAATGATTTGGGAGCTATGATATAAAAAGAAACATTACTCAGTGAAGGTCATGCATTTACTCAAAATATTGCTGTGAGTGGTTATGGTCAGATTCAGAAGAAAGAATGTACCTGAAAACTAAGGATAAAAACATGATTGTGATTGGTGGTGCATGGGAAACTAGGCCTGTAGCCAAGAGATGATAAAAAGAAACAAAGGGAAAGGTACGGATAGAGTTGGGTGATTTACAAAGCCAGGTCTGCAAACCAAGGAAACATACCAGGTCCCTTCCTTCATGTAGTGCCAGGAGGTGCTCTCCAGGGTTCAAGAGCCCTTGAAAGGCACCATTCTGCCAAGGTAAGCTCAGAACCAGATAGAATTATGCTGCTTTTTGATTTAAGTAGGTACCACTCTCAAGGGCTCAGTCTTCTAGAATCCATTCTCAAACTTTCAGTATTGTTATCAACAAACATATGCTTTTAGTGTTGTGTCCAAAACATTTCTTACTGATCTTTAATACTTGGATCACAAACATAATATCCTCCCTAATTTCACTTCAAGTCTTACCACAGATCAAACTGACAAGACATAACATTTCTAAGGTTGAGGAATTTTGCAATTGTCACCCTTGAAATTAAGAAGATTATCACAGAAGTTAAAATTCAAATATTCAGAATTTATTCATGAGTCTGATGATTCTTGAGATTACTCAACATATATTTATCAAGTAACCATGAATACTTTCTATTTTATGTACATGTGCATGCATAATGTATGTATACCATTCTGGATGTGGTTTTCAATTCTATAATCTTGGGTTAGTAGGGAGAGCACCAAGCCTTTGAATTGTCACCTCATGTCAGCTCTGCAGAGGACATGCTGCAGGTATAACTTGTAGTTTCACTGATTACTCCTGACTTGGTACCACCAGTTTTCATGAGAATAATTTCATTGAAACTTAACATTTTTGAAATATTTTGTGGCACTATTATGTAGTTCTTTTTGACAGTCCCTAATATCAGAAGTTTTTTTTATTTATAACTGACTTTTGAGCTCTTGCTCTATATTCTGGGTTTGAATGTATGCTCATTGGTAGACGTTAGAACAGGGTTACCTCCTGAGGAAATAATGCCTAGGCTCTCCAGGGTGAAACATTTACATATCAAACCTTAGAAGAATTCTATTCTCTTCTTTCCTTATTTATTCAAAGACACTAATTATATTTTACTATTGATAGATCATTATTTAATATACCTGGGCTGACTTGCCAGTGTATGGAGAGCACTTGTCATGGAAATTGATTCTACAGCAATACATCTCAGACTTGAATGTACATATGAGCTACCTGTGTATCATGTGATGATGCAGGTTCTGTTGTGCAGGTTGTTTAATTTCACCAAATTTGTGCAGTGCAAGAAATCCCTTCCTGAATCCTGAATGCACAGGGTGCCCATGTTATTTGGAACTTGTTAGAAATGCAGACTTTTTGGTCCCACTCCAGATTCACTGAACCAGAAACAGCATTTTACCAAGAGCCCACAATTTATTTGTGTGAAAGTTTGGAAAACATCATCCCAATTGTCTATGTAATATCAAAAGCAAATATACAATTGCTATACTTTCTCTAGTTACATCTTTTCTATGTTCCTTCTCTGACTATTTCCTGAGGGTGCTGTATATGATATAGGATCATTTTATGTCATGAGAAGTAGCATGTTCAAATTACCTTATTTTGTGTATTGAATCTTGAAACTGATGCCATTTCTTATGATATACTACATACCAATGTTTGCAAATTGGTGCCTAAGGGCCCATATAGGCTAAAGACATGCTTTGGCATTTGTTTATCCTATGACAAGTCAATTTCAGGGTCCAAGTCCTTCTGATTGAGGCCCAAAGACCGATGTACAAGATTATCATTTGTTTTCTTATATAGGGAAAATCACCATTGGTAGCATGTATGGTATCAATGGGCACTTGAGTTTGGTATACTTTAAAGAAACAATTTTCAACGTTAATTCCATGGAACAATTGTTTGAAAATTAAAAATTCAACTTATTGCCTGTCTTTCTACTGCCTATGAATCAAGAACAGTTTTTTGTGTACTTGCATCATTAAAAATGAAAGTATTTCATGGTATATACCAATTGTGTGAAATTCAAATTTCAATGTTCATTAGTCAAGTTTTACTGGAACACAGCCACAGTCTTTGGTTTACACATTGCTTATAGGTCTTAGTCTAATGGCAGAGTTGAGCATTGAGTCAGGAATTACATCCCCTGCCAGGGCAAAAATATTTATTGTCAGGACCTTGCATAAAATGTTTTACCCTGACTTGAAATTATACTATGAATGTACTGTGATAAAATCAGTATGGTATTGCCTAAAAAAAACAGACTTAATGATCAGTGGAACAGATTAAAAGATGCAGACACAACTACAAACACACTCAGCCACCTTATCTTTGACAAAGGAGTCAAACGTGTTTCCTGAAAGAAAGATAAGTCTCTTTAATAAATGGTGCTGGAAAAACTGACTCTCGATGTGCTGAAGATTAAAACTAGACCCACGTCCATCACCATTCACTAAATTAAAGTCAAAATGGATCAAAGATCTGAATATTAAAACAGAAACACTAAATCTACTGGAAGAGAAAATAGGTAGAAATCTTGAAGACATAAAGGTAGGCAGAGAGTTCATAAACAAAATCTAAACTACACAGGATATCAAAGAATCAACAACTAGGATCTCACCTTATTACAAAGCCTTTACACATAAAAAGAAATCACCAACAAAGTGAAAATATAACCCACAGAATGGGAAAAAGTTTTAGCCAACTGTCCCTCAGACAAAGGACTTCTATCTAGAATATATAAAGAATTGAAAAAAATCAGACATCCCAAATTCAAAGGCCCAATCCCAAAATGGGCTTCTGAGATGAATATATACTTCTCTGATGAAGAAATACAAATGGCAAATAAATATATGAAAAAAGGTTCAACATCATTGGTCATTTGAGAGATGCAAATTAAAACAGCACTGAGATTCCATCTCACCCCAGAAAGAATGGCTATCATCAAGAAATCAAACAATAACAAATGCTAGAGGGGCTGTGGAGAAAAAGGAACCCTTCTCCACTGTTGGTGGTAGCGTAGGCTGGTGCAACCACGGTGGAAATCAGTGTGGAGATTCCTCAAAAAACTAGGATTAGAGGTCCCATTTGGCCCAGTTATTTACCTTCTGGGTATCTTCGCAGAAGAATTAAAAACATCATACCATAGCAATATATGTGCACCCATGTTTATAGCAACACAATTTGTAATAGCTAAATCTTGGAAACAACTCAAATACCCATCAACTGAAGAAAGGATAAAAAAGCTGTGGTATTTTTTTACTCTGCCATAAAGAAGAATAAACTGGAGACTTATAGGTAATGGATGCAACTTGCAACCATACTCATAAGTGAAATAAACCAAATGCAAATGTGTAAACATCTTATGGTGTCCCTGTTGTGAGAAACTGAGAGTAAATAAAGTCTAAAATGTACAATAGATATTGTGAAATGGAAAGAAATTGTACAAAAAGAAAAAGAAACTAAGATGGGGCAAGGATAGAAGGGACAAAGGAAAAAATGCAAGTCAGTTATACTAAAAGTGTCTCTTAGTTCATCGAAAAGGAAGGTTTGCACTAGTACCAACTGGAGAAATTTTACTCATGTATCTTGTACTCTGTGCAACTTCTTTAAAGATAACAACATGGAACATATTAACTATTGTTAGTCTCCTATTATTTTGCTATGAAATTTGTTATGTCTTTTTTCCATTAAAAAAAGTTTGCCTACACCTGCTTTAACCCATTCTGATGAAAAGACCTAATTTCCTCATCTGTAAAGTGATAATAATAGTACTTTAAAAAAAATACAAGCATGCTAATGATAACAGCATTTCATAGCAAATCAGTATTTTCCCTGATATTTCACTTCAAAATCAATATAAAATTATGTAACACCCCATTTAATAAATTTTAATGATTTGGTTCTGAGGATTATCATAATGACTTTTAGACTTTAAAATTATATAGCTTTATTTGACAGCAAATGTACACAATATTCAGTTATTACAGAATTTACCTGATTATATTTTCAGGCAGTTAATTTATTACCATAATTCTGAAGCTTTTTAGTCATGAGAGCTCATTATATTCTTAAAGATAGTTAAGAGTCCCAGACATTTTATTTATGTGGGATATACGTATCAATATTTTCATTCTAGTAATTAAAACTGTGAAAAAATTTAAAATATTACTACTAATTTTTAAACAACAGCAAGCCCATTTTACATTGATAACATATACCTTGTGAAAACAAATATACTTTAAGAATTGCATGGTTTGAAGTGCTTTGCAAATGTCTTTAATTTTTAGCTTAATAGGAGCTAGCTAGATTCTCATATTGTCTTGTGCATCCAATTTGATATTACATCTCAGTTAGGGCCTAAGCTCCCAGAAGTGTCTACTGATATCTGTGAAAGAATGAAGGTAAAAAGGCAAATAATATTTTAGAATTATTATAAAAACATATTTGAGTTTGTGGATGTCTGAAGTTGTATCAGGGACTCTCAAGGTTCTTTGTACTATACTCTTTTGTAACTGAAAACAATTAATCATATCACACACATACATTTACGGTGGTAAAAAATAAGTCTCATACTTAGGAATAAACAGGTTTCAAATGTTTGCTTGTGAGCAAACTTAATTACATGGTGAATTCAATTGACTTGCACTAATAATATGTCAGAGCCCTTTTCTGAGGCATATTCATGATTCTGTATGAAAATGTATTGAGTCTAGCTTGGATGATGAGAACACAGGCATCTACTTACTGATTAGAAGAACCTCTATTGCTGTAATGCTCCTTACTGAACAGTGAACTTGGGATTTCTTCAGTCCCAAGCTACTATCAGGGCACCCCAGTCTGGCACTGGGAGTGAGAACATGATGAAAATAGAGACTTAGGGTAGGGATTGATAATAAAATGACTTTTATTAAATGCAGGAATTAATTCAACATTTTTTCATTCTGTTGTTCTATGATTTGGACAAACTCCTGTCTTATTTTCTGTGATTTTCCCATATCCTTCTGTATTTCTTTGGCCTCTTACAACTCAAACTAGCTTTCTTTCTTCTTTTCTTTCTTTATTTTTTTATTTTAAAAGAATAAAACAAAACAAAACATAATAAAACAGAACAAAGCAGATCCAAACAGAACAATGCAAGTAATACAGAACTTCAAAACAAGACAACAGGAAATCAACAGTGGCTACCATAAGAAAATAATTTATTGGTTCCCATAACTTAAAAGTCTGCAGAGAACAGGCAAAGCTGACTATAGGTATGTTTAAATGTCCTCAAGACTATCTCTCAACCCTGCTTTCTCTGTGTTGGCATGATTCTTACTTCAACCAGTCCTTTCCATGAGGTGAAAAACATGGCAACCAGCACTATCTTATCTGCCAGTGCCTAAACCCCCGATGAAATCATGCTAACTAGCCAGGTAGGAACATATGCCCACCCTTTAGTGAAAAAGGGGAGTCTTTGATTGCATTCCCTCCTGAACCACATGGAGTAGGGGAAATTAATGAAGGAATCCAGGGAAGACAGCAAGAAAAAAATTTGTCCTGCACTTGTTTCTAAGTGAAATAAAAGACCCTTTGAGGTTTTCTACGTATCTTCACAACTTTTAATTTTGAAATATTGGTTTGAGTTTTGAATTATTGGTTTGAATTTGCTATAATAATAATAACTAATTGCTTTGGAGGCAACTGACATGTTCGTTCTAAATTATAAAGAAGATAAAGAGTTTTATGGAGGTGGTTCACACCTAAAATCCCAGCACTCTGGGAGGCTGAGGCAGAAGGATTATTAAAATTCCAGTTCAGCCGGGGCAATTTTGTGACTTAGTAATAACCTGTCTCAAAATAAATTTTTAAAAAAGGCCTGAAGATGTAGCTAAATGCAAAGACCCTGGGTTCAGTACCCAGTACTGAAGTAGGGGGCAAAATGCAAATGCAAGGTTTTAGAAGTCTCGCTCTCCATTTAGCCTAGAATTCATCATCCCCAACTAGCCTTTATGTTCTGGAAAACATGTCTGTTTCTGTATTGGTCCTTCCTGAAGTTGTCATTCTTTATGTGTTTCCAACACAGGGACTATTATTTCTTCTTCTTTAGAGAAAAATTGTATAAGGTCTCAAATAGGAAGTGATAGGGCTGAACTGTTTTCACTCCAAATTAGTTTCTTTTATGCCATAGGTATAGCCTCTGTACTAAAATCTTGTTAACCAAACAAATACTAAATTCGTGTACCTATTCTCCAAATATGTATTGACAGGTACTGTTATGCTCATCGAGGATATGCAGTTGAACAAAGTAGACAAATGTTTATTCTTTTAAACTTAACATGTACAAAGAAATATATACAGTGAACAAAGACAAATGTTTATTCTCTTAAACTTAACATGTACAAAGAAATATATACAGTGTTATGCAGCAACAAGTATTGGAGAGAAACAGATAGAAAGAGTGAGCTTTTAACGTGAGGTAATTGGGAATGACAATGTTGAGATTGTACTAAGGTGTGAGGGCCAGGGATTTTGCTCAGTTGCCTAAGCACCTGCCTGGCAAGCGTGAGGTCATGAGTTTGATCCCTAGTGCCACAAAAAACCAAGCCAAACCAAAACAAAACCCAACTTTAAGGGTTGGGGATTTAGCTCAGTGGCCTAAGCTCCTGCCTGGTAAGTGCGAGGTTGTGAGTTCGATCCCTGGTGTTGGGAAAAAAAGAAAAAAAAAAGACATTGTACAAAGGTGAGTACCTCAATGAAGCCAGGAAACATGGCAGAAAAATATCGGAGAGAAGGGAATCCCAGACAAAGAACAGGAAGATCAAAGGCTCTAAAGTGTGAATGACTTTGGCATGTTTAGGGGGAACAGCAAAGAAGCCAGGATACTGAAATTGACTTTGGACAGGGAAATGGGAGCAGTAGACGATTAGAAAGAAAAGATAGCTAAAGGGCATTTTCTCCAGAACCATCAGAGGGATGTTAACCACTCAACTGTGTATTCTTGTTTCCTGAAAGACAAGAAAGAAAGAAAGAAAGAAAGAACAACTTTTATCCCACTGTCTACCTTGAGAAGATTAAAAAAAAAAAGGGTTGGGGATCTAGTTCAGTGGCCTAAGCACCTGCCTGGCCATTGAACATGAGTTCAATCCCCAGTGCTGCAAAAAAAGAAAAAAAAATCTTTGATCTCTTTGGTTTCCACTGTGTGTAAGTAACTATACACGTTTATACATTCAATCATTTAGCCATTCACTATTTCATTCAATATTTCTTAGTCGCTCATTCTACCCTAGATCCTAAGCAAAATGATACAGTGATGGAAAAGGAAAAGATAGTTTTCTGTCTTTTAAGACCAATGTGAGGCAATTATATACAACAGGAGTATGATCAAATCAACAAGGGCTTCTTATATTACTGTTTACACATTTTTTTCCCAAAAGGTGGTTTTTTCAAATGCCATCAGGAAGCCTGCCATTTACTGACATGCTCTACAAATTTTTAAATTAAATGTTTTGCCGAAAATGGAATCAGTGTGGTAACGGATCCACCTTACTACTGTTTCAGAAGGTTTTGAAAACATTTAATTTCCATGTCACATCTATTAAAAATGCATGATGTCATACACTCTGGAGAGCAAATTAATTTCATAGTTTGAAGTAAAACCAACAAAACATGACTCAAAAGGGAAACGAAAGTGACACGGTACAGAACAACCTGAAGCAGTATACATAGTCCTATTATGACCCTTCCTGAGGTAGCCTGACAGAGAATAGAGTTTAATGGAAACAAATCAGAGAATCAAACCACGCTCCATTTTCCTCTGTGAATTAGGATGAAATAAAGTTAATGTGATATGCAGAAAGCATTTTTAGTGTTGGTTTCTTCTGCACCGAAATGAGGAAAACAGCATAAGGAAAGCCAAGTGAGCAGACTACATAATGAGCTGTGGGATTCGAGAGGATGCCGATCTGCAGAAAGGCCTCTGACTCCACAGCCCAACTGGTGCCAGGCAGCTGGCACCCACCCTGCGCAAGGCTCTTTTATGTGCTTGGCCTTCAGAACAAGAGAGGAAACCTGTACATACGCTCTTTTCAGTACCGGCTCCCCTTCCCTTCCGTCTCCTTCAAGCTTATTTACATTTGTACTTGTGTATTTCATGAGAGTCTAGAAAGTCCGTTATATATATCTTAGCTACAGAGTGTTACACAGCAGTCTCAAGGGCTGAAAGGATGTGCATTAAGCTGCCAAATCAAACCCTTGCCAAAATTGTCTAAGCTAGTGTGAAGGTTTGTAAATTACAGTGAAACGGATGAAATGCAGAAGACAAGAATATTAAGTAGCACCAGCAGATGGAACCAATGAACATCACCATTCTTTCGCTGATCTTATATTGCATGATCTTATATTGTTTTAAGAATTTAAACATTTTTATAGTATGTTTTATGAATAAATTTCACACTAGAACCAAATCAGCTATTATGTGAGCTGAGAGTATTCATATAATGCTTTGTTCCATACAGACGATCAATGAATTGTTACTTAACAAAAGAATGTGTATTTAAAAAATAGATAAATATCAGATTATAGATGTGAAAAGTGAGAGCAACATTACCATTTTAGCTTAGTTCTAACCCCAAGAGGAGAAACTCTTCAAAATTTAGAGCCAGGCATGGTGGTTCACACCTGTAATCTGAGCCCTTGGAGGCTGAGGCAGGAGAATTGCTTTGAGTTCAAGAGCAGCCTGGACAACAAAGTGAGTTCAAGACCAGCCTGAACTGCATAGTAAAACCCTGTCTCAAAAAAGACAAATGAAACAAAACAAAACCAAAATTTGGAACTTCCCATGTGGTTTAATTGTAACAAGTCTTGTTTTTGGTAGTGTGAATTGAACTCACAACCTTGCACTTGCCAGGTAGGTGCTGTGCCGCTGAGCTATATCCCCAGCCCTGTAATAGTCTTAACGCTGTCATGGCAGTCAACTAATTTTAATTTCTAAATTGTTCCTTTCTCTCTGTCTTTAGTTTTTGGAAGTTTTGTTTTGTATGCTTTTGCTTTACAGTCAAACAACATAAAGAATTTTTAAAAATCTTAGCTTTTGGAGTCTTTAAATGTTTTAGAAGTCATAAAGTCATTTAGTTTCAGTCTTACCCATTTTATAGCTGAAAGCAGATGACTTCTTAAGAATCTCTAGATAAGAATTTCCTAGGAATACCTGCTCAGAAAATTAAAGCAGGGATGAATTCACTTTTTTGTATATGCCCATAATTGGTTGATAAAAATTAATTGGTGTAGCACAACTTTCATGAGACATATTTTCTATGTGTATTAATTAAAAAGCATAAAATATTTTTATGATAGGTCAAGATTTGATGAAATTAATTTATTTTATTAAAGTAAGTTATTCTTTTAATACAGATAACAATCAAAAAAGAGAAAAAACTCAAAGCAAATAATATTCAATATGACATTGTTATGACAATTATAAGTATTAATTTTAGGTATACAAAATGGAAATTGCTTAGCCTTTGCATGCACATCAATAACAAATTGCAATCAGATGAAATTAGAATTTAGTTTAATTCTTTCTTTCAGTGTCTTTTCTTCTATATAATTATGCTCATCATTAAAAGGAAATGAACTCAGTATCTAAATGTATATGGAGTTGTTGTGTATTGTCTACCAGAGTACATTTCCTAATTTCAATAAATTGAAATGAAGGGGAAACACCTGCTGCATTATTTTGTTGTATAAACTGAGTAAAACTATAATGTTGACTTTTGTGTTTAGCTCAGCTTTTGGTTGGATGTTGTTTTTGTGCCATTTATTATGATGCATTTAATGGAATGATTGGTAAGAATGGACTAAGCCAAAAGAAAATGGAGTATGGATGAAGGACAAAGAAAAAAAAAGGAGCTATGCTTCTAGGTGCTATATCAGAGTTCAGTACAGAACATGGTAGCGGTTTGGTGCAAGGTGGGGCAACCTGTGCCTAATGAAGTCAGGAATGGTATTTACAGGAAGTACCGGGAAATGTCCAAAGTGTTCTAAAGATTCAATAGAATATCTGAGAAAACTCCAATTTTCTTTTACAGAAGCAGAGAAAAAGGTATAACATTTGTATGGCACCACAAATCTTGAGAGGAAAGAATGAAGCTGGAGGCATCACACTTCCTGATTTCATAACATTTTCTTTTTTTTACCCAAATAAATAAAGCAAATATAAATGGACACAAAGAGACAGACAAACTTCAATATTATTCTATTGTAAAGGACTTTATTGCACCACTTGAGCATCAGACATGCAGACTGAAGTCATTAACAGGAACAACAACAAAAAGCGGGTTGAATTTCAACCTAGACCAAATGGACCTGAGACAGACCTACATTAACATTTTATCTAACAGCTGTAGAATACACACTCCTGTCAGCACAAAGAACATTGTCCAGGATAGATCAGACGCTAGTCCACAAAACAAATTTCAACAATTTTTAAAAAGTGAAAGTATACTGACAAAAGATGCAATAAAACTAGAAATCAATAACAAGAACAACTTTGGAATGACACAAATACATGGAAATTAAACAATGTACTTTCCAACAACTAGTGGGTCAAGAAAGAAATTGTGAAGGAAAATGAAAACTTTTTGAGACAAATGAAGATAGAGACATAGCGTGTGGGAATCTATGGAATACTGCAAAAACAGTTTTTAGGGGAAAGTTATAGCAATTTGCAACTACATCGAAAAAGCAGAACAATTTCAAAATTACCTATAACTGCATCTCAAGGAATTAGAGCAACAAGAACATGTTGAACCTAAAATTAGTAGAAAGAAAGAAATAATAAAAATCAGAGGATAAAATAAATTAAATAGAGACTTAAAAATGATACAAAAGACTAATGAAACAAAGATCTGGGTCTTCACAAAGATAAACAAAATTGATAAATCCACGGCCATAGTAACTAAGGAAAGGTGAGCAAGACTTACATAAATAAAATCAGTTATGAAAAGAATGATAATTGTCTTGACACCACAGAAATACAAAGGAATATAAGACGTAATGAACAACCATTTGCCAACAAACTTGGTAACCTAAAAGATATGAACAAATTTCTGGATCACACAATTTACCAAAATTGGGTAATGAAAATTAGAAACTTGAACAGACCAAAAACAAGTAATGAAATTAAATCAATAATAGAAAGTATCCCTTCAAAGAAAAGCCTAGGACCATATGACTTCACTACTGAGTCCTAGCAAGCATCAAAGAAAAAAGAGCAATTCTTCTTCAGTTATTTTAGAAAATTCAAGAGGTGTGAATACCTCCAGGAATTCCACAAGGTCTGCACTATCCTGATAATAAAGACCAGAAAAAGATAAAATAAACCAAACTGTCAAAACTATAGGCTAATATCCTTGGTGGACATAGATGCCAAAATCCTCAACAAAATACTAGCAACCAGATACAATAGCATGTTTAAAAGATTTTTCACTGAGATCAAGTGAGATCCCAGGGATAAAAAGTTCAACATTTTCAAATCATAAATATGAAATATTGCATCAACAGAATGAAGGAAAAATTATGTGATCGTCTCAATAGATGCAGAAAAGGCATTTGACAAATTTTAACATCCCTTCGTGATAGAAATGTTGAAAACATTAGGTAAAAATGAGCATATCTCAGCACAATAAAGGTCATATATATAAGCTAACTGTTAACTATATGGAATGGAGAAATGCTGAAAACTTTCTAAGATCTCAAATAAGGCAAGAGTGCCCACTTTTTCCACCTTCATTAAACAGAATGCTTAGGTTCTAACAAGAAGAGTCAGGCAAGAAAAGAAAAGGGGCATATCAATTGGAAAATAAGTCAGATTGGTATTGTTTGCAGATATTTCTTATATATATAGAAAACCCTAAGGCTCCAAAAATATTGTAAATAATGAATTCCATAAATTCTTGGTATTCAAAATTTATGTATAAAAATCAGTAGCATTTTGTGAACCAATAGCAAATGATCTAAAATAGAAATCAAGAAACTCTTCCTATTTGTAATAGCTACAAAAATAAATACCTAGGAATAAACTTAAGCAAAGAGGCAAATGATCTGTATTATAAAAATATACAACATTAATGAAAGAAATTAAAGGCACACACAAAAAGTGGAAAGAAGTACAGTATTTTTGTGCCTGGATTGGAAGACTAAATATTAAAATGTTGATATTATCCAAAGTTATCCACAGAGTCAGTGCAATTCCTATAAAAATGCCAATGACATTTTTCACAGATTTAGAAAAGCAATTCTGGAATTTTTAAGAAATCACAAAAACAAAACAAAACAAAGCAAAAATCTAACAGTCAAAGCAAACTGGTAAAGAAAGGACAAATCACGAGGTACTGCTTGACTTCAATACATACTATAAAGCTGTATTCAACAAAACAGCATGGTATTGGCATTAAAAACAGATATAGGACCAATGAAGCAGAATAGAGAGCCTGGT
>RJWT010018201.1:0-18979 GCA_004365215.1 Cuniculus paca
GACTGCTAGCTCATACACACCATAAAACCAGAATGTTGCATGTGTAGATCTGTAGAGACTACTAGATCAAATATCTATGGACCTTTACATAAATCTCAGTTGTCCCATCTGTAAGATGCATATACTAATACTTGCCAGTTTTTAAACTTGTCATTTCTTTCTTTATTTATTTTTCGTTGTGCTGGGGATCAAACCCAGGGCCTTGTGCATATGCTCTACCAGTGTGCGAACCCCCTAGCCCACTTGCAATTCTTATGAAGACTACATTAGTTGGTGAAATAACTTTAAGAATGGAAAAGTCACTGTAAAACTATAGAGTTAGTAATCACCCTAAGATACTAGTAGAAACTAAACATTGCTTAGCCATAATTGCTAAAACAGCTTTTCATTATTCTTGCTACATATCTCTCACTGAAAATGCTCGATTTTTTTACATAGAACAAAGGAACTTTGGCCAGCTTTTGATTTCTTCTCCGATCACATCGTCCTACCAAGCCGCCACCTATGAAAGATGTCTGAAAATGTCTACCTCACTGGTATAGCGCAATGAGGGAGAAACCACAGAGGCTCCCAGGCTCAGCGTTTCTGCACTGAAGAAATTCTCAGGGATAACCATTTATTCACAGGTAAGCCCATTATTACTTTAATGAATTTCAATCATAAAAGTAGCTACCATTTGGCTATAATTGCTATGTGCTGAATAATATGTATAAATATTTTGAAGTGGAAAAATTTCTGAAAAGGAATTGATGATTAATTTTCCACTAGGCAGTAAGAATACTTACCATAAGAGATAGAATAATTTGGTGCTCAAACCTGTTACACAAGATTGATTTTTGAAACAACAGAAAAAAAATAAAATAAAAAACAAGATTGACTTTAACTCAGATTTTTAAAAATCCCTCACAGATTTTTCACCTTTATATAATGACTGCAAAAGAAGACGTATTACCCAAAACATGCCTTCAGGGGCAAGGAAGTACATATAAAGCATTGTTCCAACTGCTTTGTTGGACTATCATTTAACTATTCTAAAAAGTGGGTATTAACAGTCCCATTTTACAGATGAGGAAACTTCCACTTCTAGTAATTAATGAACTTGTCCAAAATCACAGGCAATCACAGAAACAACCGATACCAAAGGCAAGAGAAACATGATTTTGTTAAGAATTTGAGCTGAGATGTATATGTGTAGTAGTTGATTAACTGTGTCAACTTGGAGCTTAACTAAGTCAGCTCAACAATTCTGCACCATAGAGTATAGAGGATCTGTCCTAGGATGGCTCATTGCCTGGACAGTATAAAGGGGAAATGAGAAAGGATAGATTTGCTTTTGTTCCTTGGAAAAGCTCCAGTCTTTACCTTCAGCTTGGATGTCCTCACCTGGCTTCCAGCACAGAATCTTTGGTTTCTGCCTTGGATCCTTCAGCCTTCCAGCGTAGATGCTTCAGCTATCTGTGGTAGATTCTTCAGCCCTCCATTGCAGACCCATGAGCCTCCCTATACATACTTGCATGGTGCACTGTGGTGAACTCCAGACCTTGGGCTGAAACCTTCAGTCTCCACAGTGCAGACACCGTCTGCAAGATTCCTCATCCATCTATGTAGGTGATCATTGTAAGCCTATCTTATAATTTCTTATACATTTGTATATCTTGTGTTATATCTGTTTCTCTAGTAATCACTGACTGATACAACCCATATGTTTTAAATGATCCTTTACAATTACAAATACTAACTAAAAAGATAAACTGAGACAGTAGCCTAAGAGTTCAACAGAACTCTCCCACTGTCAAACAACAAATGCCATAGGACTCAAGACATTGCTGGTCTTACTAGAGAGTAGAGAGCTCTTCAAAGTCCTTGTTGTAGGTCCAGGCCAGAACATCTACCTGGGTAGGAACTATTACAAGGTGGCTAGAGGCTGGGATCAGGGAAGAGGGGGCTTGCCTGTCAGCAGTCATGAATAAAAGCAGTGCTCGGGGAAGATGAAGCCAGGGGAACAAAGTTGGGATTTCAGCTCTCAAAAAGGGATGAAATAATCTTCAACTGGTGATGCACCTTGATTCTGGCAAAAAACAAAGAAAAGTTCATAATATAGCTCAGAGGCACAGTGCCTGCCTGGCAAGTACCAGGCCATAAGTTCAATTCTCGGTACAAAAGAAAACAAAACACAAAGAAAATATTCCTTCAAGGAGGGTTTCTACAAACCTCGATTCATGCCCACAGCACTCAGATTAAGATCAAGCAAGGAGCTCACACTCCAACATAACACAAGAGAACAGGTGCCATAGCTAAGAGTAGCTGTGGACATTGGAACTGTCAAATGCAACGTGCAAAATAGCCATGTGTTAGGGTTAAAAGAGATAAAAGCACCACCACGGAGATAATCAATTGGTAAGAAATTATTAGGAATTATCAGATGAAATTTTTTAAAATCAAAATTCTAAAGATAAAGAAAATGATAGTTGAAATAAAAGCTCCTTGAATAAGCCTACCAGGAGATTAGACGTATTTGAAGAGAGAATTGTGAACTAGAAGTTATACCCTCCCCCACCAAGACTACTCAAGACATAGGAGATGTATGAACATGGAAAATACTAAAGAGATGATAATAACTGTGGAATTTTGAATAAGATCATCTGAGAGACATTTAATCAGAATTCCAGAAAGAACTCATTGAGAGAATGCAAAACAGACAATATATAAAGAGATAATTTTCCAGAGTGAATCAGAAATATGAATCCACAGATATAGGAAGCACAGTGTACCCTAAGCAAGAAAGACAATCAGGTTGATAGGAAACTATTCAATAAAAAGCTGTGTTTGCTTTCCAAGTATGGTGAAATACCTAAGATAAACAACTTAAAAGTGAAAAAATTTATTTTGGCTTGTGTTTTCAGAGGTTTTATTTCACAGTTGCTTGCCTCACTGATTTTGGGCCTGTAATGAGACAGAACATCATAATGACAGAAAGTTCATGGTGGAGCAAGATGATAACCTCATGAAAACAGGGAAGTAAAGTGAGACACAGAAAAGGATCCAGGTTCCAAAATCTCCTTCAAGTGCAGCATGCCAAATGACCTAACTTTCTCCCACTAAGCTCCACCTCCTAAAGGTTTTGCTAAGTCCCAATAGTGCCAGAGTCTGGAGTTCAAGCCATTAACTCATGTGAATATGGTGGACACGCAAGGTCCAAACCAACCAAACAACAAAAGGAATAATCAATGATCTCTTTTTTGCTCCAGTTCACAAACAACCACAGCTCAAGAGACTAGCAGTTAGGAAAATGGAGAGGAAGCTGCCTTGCTCTAACTTCCTGCATCTTCTGCATACTTCATATTAGAAGTGAGATAGAGGTGAGATGTAGGGATGCTTTTCTTCTTAGCTAATGCTATTTGTATTACCCCTTGTCTGCCAATTTGTCTTGTGTTGATAGATTTGCAACCTTGCTTTTTCTTTAGGGGGACTTTTGGGAGCTGTACTCTTTTGCTACTCATTGTGATCACTCCCTTAGCTCCTAAACCTTAGCAATGCACCAGTAGCCTCTTTGGCTAAAATTTCTGTCCCAGCAGGGCCATCTTGGGCAGGGTCCTCTGGCATGATACAGGCCTGGTTTCCTTCCACAGAACTCCTAACTGTGCAGGGGTAACCTGCTCCCACTGGTGTCTTCTCTTCATTCCACCATCTTGGACCCCAACTGAAACCCCCTTTCAGAAAGTTCCAGGAAAAAGACATAAACCAATCTCCTTCCTCATATGAACCCCCAAATTCCCAAGCATACAAGTGGTGCTCCAAGAGTGGGCCAGCCTACCATTTGTTTCCACAATTTAATGAGAGCTTGGCCATGAAATGAAGCTCTTGGGAGGAATTTCTATCTCTGTGAAGCATCCCTCTGGGGCTCCTTACCTCACTCAAGGGGGTAGGAGATGCATTCTCTCAGCTGTGTCGAGGAATCAGGACACCACTACCCACTGTATTCATGAATTCCTTTCAAAGACTTCTCTTCAGGAAAATTCTAGCCTCCTGAAGCCTGTGGTAGTTACTGGCTTGACTTTGCTATATTTTAAGTTTCTGTATGGATGAGTCCAGAACTTTCCATTAGAATAAAGAGTTCTTAGCTCTCTATTAGTCAGCTTCCCATCATTGGGACAAAATACCCAACACTCTCAGCCTAAAGGTTTACTTTAATTCACGGTTTTAATGAGTTCAGTCTATGACTGGTTGGTTCCAAGACAGAAACAGCATAACAGAAGCATATGGTGAAGGAAATCTGCTCTCCCCATGATAACCAGAAACCAGAACAAAAGAGGAGGAGCTGCAGACAAGGATACACCCTTCCAGGTCACACCTTCAGTGACCTGCCTCCTCATCGAGGTCCCACTTCTGAACACATGAGACTTATGGGAGACAAGAGGATCCATTTTGTCATTTAAGACTCATGTAGACAGGGAAATGCCGGTCTTGAACAAACTACCCAATGTGAAGTACATGTGGGGAAAATGTGGCTTCACTAAGGATGCTGACTCTGTGCTTGTAGACTGAAAATAAACAGCAATGCACACACACACACATGCACACACACACATACACACACACACACGTACACACACACACATGCACACATAGTTTCCACTTACCTTTTCTTTATTGGTCTTCATTTTTCTGTGCCTTTCCCAAAGGCAGATATATGTTTTCTGCCTTCCTTCTTCCCACTGCCCAACTCCATACTCTGAATTTCTCTCCATCCCAAAAGAAAAGGACTGGCCTAGGCATGAGTCACCACACGTGATGTCCTCACACACTGACACACATGGTATGGCAGGGATGTCACACGTTGTCTCTGTTGGCCACACACTCCAGACCAGCTCGGTTTCTTTTATCATTTGCTTCACTATTTTGCTCAGAGCTCGGTGCCATAGGGAAAGCACACACATGAGCATCTCTTTCATCTAAAGAAGTAAAGAAGCAAATCTAATTATCACTAGGCTATTTCATTTCCCAAAGAGAGAACCAGAGAGGTAAAACATCACACTGAAACCAATCAAATTTCCTCCTCTACGAGTCGTTTTTGGTGACTGTTTTTGTCTGCCTCTTAGGTATGCTGAACAGACTCAAATCCTTTGTTTGAAAACTTTGAAGCCAGATGTGATTCATATTTCAGGAATTTTCAGATTTTAGAAAGACAGTATAGTATAGATATCATGGTTTATGTAACCAACTCTCCCCTTGGGGGCAGTCTAAGATGGTGCTCCATAATTAAACTCATTACCATTTCTGTAGCAAGGGTAAGAATAGTCACCCTAAGTGTAATGAATTAAGAACCTAATTTGCCTCACATGATTTTAGGCCAGATTTTTGCCACCAGATGAGGAAGAAATTTTTTTTAAACTTTCAATTTTTGGACATTGAAATCATACATAATGGATCATTGGCAACTATTCTTAACTTCTTTAACTCACTTACCCAATACAAATCAATCATTACATCTTGCTTCTCCCTTCTGCATACATCTTCCTTTCTTTGCTCATGTGATTGGTCTGATATGAGAACCCCCTGCTTGTTCTTCCCCAGTCTTATTACTCTGAAGTATCTCTGGTGTAACCGTCAGCTTTTATTCTCAAATCCTATAGCTGCACCCCACCTTGGGCACAGAAAACATGCAAACACAGAGAAAATTAACTACACTTTGATTTTAGGTTTCTTAAACAAATTAATGTCTTACATAGCTCTGAAGACTCACAACCTAAGTGATCTACAAAAAAATAAAAGAAAGAAATGGAACCTTTAGTGTTTGGTGAACTAAGTGAAAAGGACATTTCAGGCAATGGGCAGCTCCTTCATCTTTCATTCATTGGTTAGATCACTGAGGGTGATCAAATAGTTCCTAAGCAACCAATCTCACAAGAACTTAATGTGAAATGCTTTCTGGCTGCAAATGACTTTCTGAAGTAGCCTGAAGGTATGTACAACTGTTTATGCCAAGAAACAAAATCTTGAAAACACAGTCCAGCAGAATATAAGCAGATGCTTGAAGCAGGGATATGAGGGTATTTTACCCACCAATATATGCTGATTTCATGTCTCTTGGGTAGACTCAGTTATGGGTCACTTCTCTGTGTCTCACCCAATAAACTCAAGATTGCTGATGTTATTTGCACACCTACATTCATAGCAGCATTATTCACAATAGCCAGAAGGTGGAAGCAACCCAAGTGTCCACTGATGGGTAAATGGGGAATCAAAATGGCAGTGTATACATACAGTGGAATATTAGTCAGCTTTCCAAAGGAAGGAAATTCTGGCAATGCTACAACACGGGTAATCTTAAGAATACTATGCTAAGCGAATGATCCAGACACAAAAGACAAATACTATAGGATTCCATTTATATAAGGTACCAATAGTAGTCAAATTCAGAGAGAGAAGTAGAATGGTGGTTGCCAGAAGCTTGGAGACAAGGAAGGGTTGGGGAATTATTACATAATGCATAGAGATTCAATCTGAGAAGATGAAAGGACTTATAAGATAGACAAAAATAGTTGAATAACCATGTGAATTTATGCCATGGAAAAATATTAATTGTTAAAAATCTTTAAAATTATCTTAAAAACTATTAAAGTGGTAAATGTTATGTTATGCATACTTTACCACAATACACAGAAAAGAATTGCTAATGCTAACATGGATGACTTTTGTTTTGCAAAAATGCCTTCTTCAAGTATAAATGATTGAACAAAGCTTTGACATATATCTAAGTCTGAAAAGCAAGAAAAAAAGAAGAAATCAATTAACTCCACTAAGAAGACTTTCGATATGGCCTTGTACAATTTGTTTTTGTCTATGAGCATTTTGAACTTGCAGCGGTGATGACTTTGAAAAAGGGGGACCGAATGAATCTCAGCTTTGAAGAAACTAGGACACGACATCATTTATAGAAGCAGGTGCAACTGGTTTTATTTGGACTTTTTTTCTCAACTATCTTGTTGACAAATTAAAGTAGACACTATGTCAAATGAACCTGGGAACTTGGCTCACAGCTGTTGCCAAATTGCTAAATTTTAAGAAGATCAAATTTGCCTTAACTCTATGTATGCTCTGTCTTCTTGGCTCTGCCATGCTATTTGCACAGGCAGTGCATACACCATACAGCAGACTGAAAAGTGATGCCTTACAGTGCACAGAATCATTTCCCAGATGGATTTATGTTGGGGCGAGTGCACTTGTCACACCCTCCCCACCCTTAATATGGTGGTTCCTGGCCTTGGCTGTGGCTAGAACCACCTGTAAGTAAGACTGTTAGAATCCCAACACCCAGCGCAACACAGTTGAAGAAAAACACAATCTGTGGGCCTGAGATGTCCATTTGAGAACTACTATTTAGCTAGGTCTGTAATCCCTTCTATGATACTTTTGATAGTAATAAAAACTCAAAATGTTGTCCTTAAAAATACTTTTAAAAGGGCACTGAATTATAGTTAGGAGCAAGAAGCTCTGGTGTCTATAGCTCTGTGGGACAGATGCTGACAGTGTACTGTGCAGCTGAACAAGCTACAAGAAAAGATTTTGAATGTTTTCACCAAAAAGAAATGATAAATGTTTGAGGACATAGATATGTTCACCCTAATGTCTACATTCCGCCAGGTATACACATATGAAAACATTATATGGATCCCCATAAATATGTCCAATTTTGTTTTTCTGTATCAGTTAAAATACAATTTAAGTGCATTTTTTAAAAAATGAAATCTATATGTGTATTATGTATTTCCTATTCTGTCTTGTGCTCCTTCCCTTAATCTCACTGTGTGTGCTTTCATATCTGTACGGTTTAAATATGAAGTGTTTCTCCAAAGACTCATGCATTGAAGGATTGCTCTCCAGTCCAGCAATTTCAGAGGTGGGGCACAGAGAGGCGACTGGGTCATGAAGGCTGTAACCTCATCAGCAGGTTGATCCATGGGTGAGACGAGTTTGAAGCTAGGAGAAGGGGTCCTGTTGGCATAGGAGGATCACTGGGGGCATGGCTTTGAAGCACCTATCTTTCCTCTGGCTGTCTCCCCAGTGTGCTTCCTGGGGGCCATGGCATGAGCAGCTTTCCTCCACCAGGGCTTCCTCTGTAATGTTTCTGCCTCAAGCCAGCCAACCACGGAAACCTCTGAAACTGAGAGCCAAATAAAACTCTTCTCCTTTAAGTCGAATAAGTCATGTATTTTGTCCCAGACATAGAACACTTCTCAAAATAATTAGTTGAATTATAGTCTAATAACGAGTTTCCGGTGAACAAGTACTGATTAAACACATACTATTTTAGATGCTGAGAGTACATGCCAATCTTCCTGGGAGCTCGCCTGCCAGAGGAGGCCCACAGATACATTTGAGGCCTCTGTTCATCTTGCAGCTGCCAAGACTGTGACTGCCAGCAACTCCTAGCTGAGCCCCTGGGTGCTGTTTTGGTGGGGATAGCTACACAGCAACCAACCCATGGGGAAAAAGGTTCAGAGGTTGTTCTCACCTCAATTGGGGATTATCCCGAGCCACCCCATTCCTCCCCATGGGTCTGTTACAGGGTGAAGCCTCAGCTCCCTTTCTCCCTCCAGCCAGTCCTGCCTCCCTGCTCACCTCACAGGTGTGACCCTAAGCTACTTCCTCTGTGGAAACTCACCCAAGACTATGGTGTGCCCTAGGGTGACTTAGTAGTGATGGGATAGGTGCAGAGATTCAAGGGGTTTCTTAGAGGTTGAGCCCCAGGACCTGATTTGTGATTCACTGTGAACCGTGAGAGAAAGAAGCACAGGTTTCACTCATCTGTGGGACCTGAGAATCCAAGTGGCCGATACTGAAGCTATTTCCTGAGATTCTGTAGGCAGTCAGGCCACAGAAATGTTGGTCTGTTCCAAAACAAGGGCTTCTAACTGTAGTTTGTAAAATTATTAAACACCCTCCCAGTAACAAGCTATTTGTGTGTGTGTGTGTGTGTGTGTGTGTGTGTGTATTTTAAGTGTATGTGATGCTCTATCCTGTTTCATTTTCACAACAAACCTGCAGAGTAGCAATATTATTTCTCATTCTTAAATTCCCTTAGTCTCTTCATCTCTGACCATGGCCAATAGGCTACATTGTCTCTTTTTCCTTATTTGTGTGCACCAAGTACTGTGACTTCAAGCCCCTTGCACATGGTATCCTCTACCTAGAGGGGTCCTTGCCACACCCCCAATTACTACTACCTCAACTCTTCCATTACCTCTGGGTGTGACCTTCAAAATCACTTTCTCAAAATGGCTTTTCTTACTCTTTCAAGATTAATAAGATTAGGATAGTCCTTTATTAAATCTATATCATTCTTTTATTAACCCCATTATATAGAAGAGTGATAAAAAATACAGTGAATAGTTTAAAATGTTTAAAGCTCGCTACAATAGAAGATAGCTTCTCAGAAACAAATTCTAACTAAAGAGAATTCTGGAGGTGGTAACTTTGGTTGATTAAAATTCATTTAAAACTCCCTGCCTCCGAGATGCCATAAGACTATCATCAAGGAAGAGGCAGCACGCATTGGTCAGCCATCAAAATCAAAGATGGACACTGATATAAAAAAGGATAATCTTGAGGCTTTATAGGTAAATGGAGGCAACTTGAAACTATACTCATAAGTGAAATAAATCACTCACTTTTGTAAATATCATATTGTCTTCCTAAAAATAAATAATAATAAAAAACTGAAAGAATGATAAGATTCAAAATGTATAATAGTTACTGTAATAATGAAAGGGAAAGAAAGGGTTCAAAAGGAAAAAACAACTGGGATAGGGGAAAGGAGAAATGGAAGAAAGGAAAGATTATATGTATGTAGGTTTACACATATAACTGTATGTATGTATATATGTGCAAGATAACTATACTACTAATCTCTGTTCATCAAAAAGAACAATTTGTGCTGTCATTATTTGATTGTTTGATCATTTTTCATGCCTAGATCTTGTAACCTGAGCAACTACTTCTAAGATAACAATATGGGATGTATTAAATAGTGTTGATTTCTTACTGTTGTTTTGTTTTGTTTTGTTTTTGAAATTCTGTATTATTTCTATCCTGTTTTGCTTTTTAAAATAAAAAATTTTTCTAAAAAGATGGACATTGATAGAGAGTTTCTTGTCACCTTATATTAAGAACTCATTCAAAGGATTTGAGGTGTTGGTCTCCAAGTTCCTTTCCAGTTGTGAATTTCTACACATAAACGTCCATGATAATTTGCAAGGCCCTGGAACACTGTAAAGAGCCAGGAGCCAGTGACTGTCTGCGGACATGGGTAATAATGTTCTGTTTTTACAGTGGGACCACCAGACTCCTTTAAGCTCACCCTAGACAATGCTGACTGTTAGCACAGGGTGACCACAAATGCGTAGGACCCAGTGTCTGAACTGGACCGCAGACAAATGACAGGAACAACTTGTCTTTGAGACCTTCAATTTCATATATACAAATTTGTTAATTCATGATTTATTTCCTGAGGCCCTAAACTACAAGCTTCAGTATCCTGGGGTTGAAACCAAGGGCCATAAGCTGGTTGACACCACTACAGACAGTGCGACCACAACAGTTCTGACACGCATGGGCCTTTGTCCAATCTGGAAAAATATGGCTGCCTTTGTAGGTGGAGAAGTTGAGACCCAAAGAGAGGACAAGACCTTGATCATCTTCAAGTTAGAGACAAACCTGGAACTTAAAACCAGGTCTCCTGGCTCCCACTCCAATCTTGTAGTATTTATTCCTTGTGCCTGAGTGCCTGAGTGAGAGGTGACTCATATAATGACAATACAGGTATCATTATATCTTACTGTAGAGCACTTTCAGGGCACCTACTATATGCCAGGCTTCAAAAATATTGATTAATTCCACAAAGCGAACCTTATTAACTGGTGTCCTCCATGTCCTGGGTCTCAGCTGAGAGGATTAAGGGGAAGAGACTGAGATTGGCTTCATCTAGGCTTCCAGTTACTTTTAATGCCTGTGACAGGGAGCTGGAGCTGAATGTGTCTTATTGAACAAAACCAAGACAATCTTTCACCAGACTCCTCTGAGTAATGGATAAATACATCAGGGAAGGATATAAATTCAATTGAGCTAATTCAAATTTCATGGCATTTAATTTTAATAGGAAGAATATTGGCCCATAAATAACACTTTTAAATAGTTGGGATGTGAATATGTGTGATTCAATGTTGAATTGAAGGCATTATTTCAACATCATTTAATCTGATTTGTCTCAGGGGAAATGAAGGAGGCATTTTTAGTGCCCAGAGAAGTTGTTAGCAGAAATTCTAATCAATTTGGGTGCAGGAGACTGAAACATTGTCCTATGACTGATTTCTACAGCTTAAGCATCTCAGAAACACCCAAAGGCTCAGCCCATGCAGGTATATGACCCCTTCTCTTTTCCATCTTTACTGTTCTTTTCACTCTCTCATCACCTGTGAGCTCTGTAAGGGTAAAGGACCATGTCCTTGGGGGTTTGTGTCACTGGCATCTGGCCTAATGTGTGCGGATAATCTCTAATGAATTAGGGAGGGACACACACTTCCACACATACCATTATCTTCTCCTCCAACACATCAAGGTAAGTCACTTGAAGACTGAAGGGTTTTGACATAGGCAAGTCTTGTCTCAAACCAATTCCTGTAACTTTCATGTCTAGCTCTGACAGAAAGTTCTGCAGATATGATGACTGAGGCCCAAACAAGGACAGGGACAGGCTGTCTTGGCTACCAGACCCTGCAGGTCCCAGGCCCCTGGGAAAACCTGCTGTGAAATGCATGCTGCAACCAGCTCAGTCAAGCCTTCCTGCATTCAATCTTCTGAACTCTTGACTCAAATTCCACTGATTCATTATGAAAAATAAAACCCTTCTATGCATCATATTAGGTCCCGGAAACCACAGCAACAAAACAGACAGACAAAAATCCTGCCAGTCACAATTCAGGAGAACCAAGATATGGAATCAATGTAGGTGCCTTTCAGTGGATGAATGGGTAAAGAAAACCTGCTATTATACACAATGCAGTATCAGGAAGCCATAAAGAAGAATGGATCCTTATTCAGCCATGTCATTTACAAGAAAACAAATGGAACAAACTGAAAGTCATTGGATTAAACAAAGTAAGCCAGACTTCAATAAGTATTGCATATTTTCCCTTATGTGCAGAATCTAGAAATAAAAGCAAAAAGATTTTTAAAAATTACATGAAAAAAGAAGGGGGACTATTAGAGAAGACCAAGATCAAGAGCAGGGAAGAGAGGACATAAAGGGAGGTAGATACAATCAAAGTAGGTTATATTCATGTATGAAAATGACACAAGGAAACATTCTGTAAAATATGCATTAATAAAAATAATACAAAAACACTACCTTTGTCGATCTTGTATTTTGGTGAACAAAGGGGGAAAATGTAAATAACAAGGTATAGAAATAGAATAGCTCATGTATCCGTGATGATGAACACTAAGGATTAAAATAAAGCAGCAAGAGGACTTTTCTGCCCATTGGGGTATACTAGTGACTGAGGCAAGGCTCTCTGAAAATGTGATATTTGAGGAAAGACTGAAGAGAAGCAGGGGTCAGTCATGAGATGTGCGGAAGGAGGCTTTGGAAGGCACAGCCAAGGTAAGATCTGGGTGCTGGGAGGAAGGGAAACAGGATGAGGAGAAATGGAGTGGATAGGTGTTTCAGGTTGCTAAGATGGGCTGAGACTCTGGTATTACTCTAGGGCCCGAGGATGCCATGGAAGGGTTTTGGCAAAGGGAAAAATGACTTCAGTGCATTAAAAATAGGCTAAAAGGGAGCAAGAGCAGGTAGAGGAACCCAGCAGGGACACTTTGGCGAGAAGCCATGTGAACAAGGGAAAGTTGCTCCAAGATGGCAGAGTGGACGAGTGAGAAGTGGGGAGATTCTAGGGGAACTTTTTCCTTTTTAATATTTTAATTTGACCATTTGATCATTTATTTAGCAAGCTGGATTTATTTCCCACAATGTTCCACTGTTATTCCTTTTTCAATAAGCTGTTTTAGAGCAGTTTTAGGTTCAGAGAAAAGTTGAGCAGAAGGTACAAAGACTTTTCATACACTCCCAGCTCCTTGCAGGAACATCCTCCCCCATGACCCACATCCTCCAGCAAAGTGGTGCATTTGTTATCACTGATGAACCTACAATGACACCTCTTTATCATTTGAGGTCCACAGTTCACATAGGCTTCGTTCTTTGTGTTGCATATTCTACAGCTTTGGATAAATGTATTTTTCACCATTATAACATCAAACAGAGTAATTTAATCTCATTGCCTGAGGAGTCCTCTCTTCTCCACCCACCTATTTATCTTTTCCTCTCCCTAGTCCCAGGCACCTATCAATCATTTTACTATCTCTATTGTCATAGTTTTACCTTCTCCAGAATGTCAAAAAGTTGAAATCTTACAGTGCATCATCTTTCCAGATTGGCTTCTTCCACCTAGTAAAATGTATTTACTTTTCCTCCATGTCTGTTCAAGGATTCTGAACTCATTTGTTTTTAAGCACTAACTAATATTCCATTGCTTGCATGTATCACCCTTTATTTACCCATTGTCCTCCTGAAGGACACCTTGGTTGCTGCCAAGCTTTGGAGAATTTGAATTATGGATGTGCGTTGAAGGTAGGGCTAACATGGTTTCCAGAAACTTTAGGTGGTTTGTGAGGAATGACTTGAGGAGAACACCCAGGCGTTTGGCCAGTGTAACTGAAAGCGTAGAATTTGGTAGTCATCACAACTCTAGCTTCATGCCAGGATTGGATAAGTAACATATGCTTAACCCTAGGCAGTAAATGCTGTGAATATTTTCATTTTACAAAAAGATTACTCAGGTAATTTGCTTACCTGCTCAGGGCCAGACGAGTCCACTTGTACCTGGCTACGAAGACAGTAAATACTACATAAAAATTGAGTTCATATGAACTCAAAATATGTTGATACAAATTAAGATTTTTTTGTGTGCAAGGCAGAAGTTCAGGGCTCACCAAGGTATATGTACCACTTAACATTTAGTGTCAATTTAATCAGATTAAGAAACTCCCTGCAAAGTGATTGGGTTATGAGGGTATTCCCATCAGTAGGTTAATCCATTGATGAGTTCACAACTGAATGGGGAATTTGAAGGTGAGATCTAGTTGGAGCAAGTAGGTCATGGAGTCATGACCTTGGGAACTATAACTGGGCCCTGGCCCCTTCCTCCCTGGCTCTTCCCTTGTTCACTGCTTCCTGGATGCCATGAGCGAGAAGCTTTCCTCTGCCATGTGCTTCCTCTTCCTCAGAGCCAGCCTGCCATGGACTAAAACTTCTGAAACTGTGAGTCCAAATAAACCTTTTATCCTTTGGTGCAACTCAAAATGTATTTTACCCACAGTAACAAAAAGTTGACCACTGCAGTATATTTGCAGAACAAGTAATGTTACTTTCTGAGGCTTCTTGGGAGGCATGGGATGGCCACTTCCTAGTGACAACATGAAGTGTGCTGTCAGCAGCATACATGTGTCCTAATTCTCATAAAGGGCTGAGCTGTAGAACAGAACCTAGCACATACTGATCATCGGTTTAGAGAAGCAACTACCATTGGTTTAGAGAGGCGAAGACCGCTCATGAGTTGGTAAGAGAAAGCTGCTTATGTTCTGAAATGTTACATGTCCATTTTCCCTATTGATTTCATAGAAAGCATGAAATTTCTTCTGTGACTCCTTTGAGTGGTTATAAAAGCTGTAGCATCACATCCATCAGTATTTCTCAGGAACCATTTCCCTGACCAATCTAAGATATGGTCATTTTCTGCCACTTTAAGGGGAAATAAGAAAAATCAGGTCAATGGAGTAATCGTTCTTCAAACTAGAGTTATTTAAACTAATGCATTCTCCTTTTATCTGAGATATGTGTTTGTGTTTGTGTGCATATTATATGTACATATATATGCATATATGTGTGTATGTTAAAAATGGTTACTATTAAATCATCATGAAAATAGCTAGACATAGGATTTTCAGGACAAGCTTCCTTAGTAAAATGAAGGTTTTGCAACCCCATACCAGCTCCTCCTTTTGTGCTGTTGCTGCAGCTGATGATGATAAAATTATCAGTGCATGAAACCCAAATTTCTGAGTACTGTCAGTATTAATCAATATAAACTCAGTTGGGTGTAAGCATTGAATGTAGACCGTATGATCAAATGTAGAATGATCCAGAGTTAAGATAGGTCAACTTTATCACTAAGCAAAGTGTGTGCTCACCCAGCCACATATTCCTCTGTGATGGGCAGGCATCATCCAGACACAGAGCCATGGGGCTCACAACTCTCCTCCACTGTGAATAAGACCCCAGCCAGAGCTCCTCTAGTCACACATTGTCACACCAAGTGTGCACACTTTGCAGAATTTGGGGTGTGAATTTAGTGTCCTCAACCTCTTTGTGTTGCTGACGAGTTGAGAGGAAGAGAAGATGAGTTAAGCTCTGTACTATCCAAGGGTAAGAACTTGAGCTAGTGTCTTGGTTACTTTTCTCTCGTTGCTGAGACAAAATACCCAACACTCAAAATTAGGGAAGGGAAGTTTATTTCTTACAGTTATGGAGGTTTTAGTTCATACTCAGTTGGTTCCAAAACAGTGTGGAGCGGCTGAGGGGCAGCTGTTCATGGGGTGGGCTGCAAGCAGCAAGAGCAAACCTCGCAAAAGAGGGAAAAGCATACCTTCTTCCTGACCGTACATTGTATGCCGGCTCCACCCCTGAGCAGGTGCAGCACTCACACTGTCAATCCAATTGGCTAGACAACAAGCCAATCACAAATGCTAGATTCAGACGCTTCCATGACTGCATGAGGCTTGGGGGGCCACCTAGACACAAACTATAACAGCTAGGATACCAGGACCTTGCTGTTCCTTCCCCTCCTCCTCTTCCTTCTTCCATTTCATTCACTAGCATTTCGTGCCAGTGCTTGAAGAGCCACAAGGTAGGGGATATGTTGAACAATCATGTTTTGGTTAAAATTCTTTGATTACAATTGGCCATATAAACCAAAAGAAAATTTAGAAACAAAATAACACATCAGCAAAATATTCTATTTCTCTACCTATAGCCACCTTTCTATTTTCTGATTTTTTAAAAGACATGCTCAGCAAGAGGGCATTGAAGTTTATAAACCTACCTAGAGAAAAGGTGGCATCGTGGATCACAGCACCCATTTCCTCCAAATTGCACAGGGAAGTCCATCAGGGAGACTGCAGACACATGATTCACAATGTATTAATCGTACATCTCCCAGGAAAGCTTCTCTACAAAAGAAAGTGTGTGTTGTCAAGCTGGCCTGAAAAGACATTTAACGTCTCTTCTCAAATACAATGCATCCCAGTTGCAGAGGTGTTCCTAAATCAAGAGTCACAAAATCAGTATCACGCCTGATGGCTTGCTTCTTACCTCGTGTTTCCCCTAATGTAGTAGAGAGTCAAGGTTCCAACAGGAAACTCTCCAAGATCTCTGACAACCCTGAGCTGGAAGTAAGCTCTTGTTCAAATCTGTGCCGCACAAATCAGGCTTAATAGTTTTGTCACAGGCCAGACAGGGATGATCTCTTTTGCTGAAGATCTAATGAAACTCTGGATGAATACTTCCTTATTACTCCTAAACAATAGTGGCCTGGGCTTCCAGTGACTTGGTTGCTGAAAGTTAAATACTTTTAAACCATCCTCCAGTGATCTCAGCAGGTCCCCAAAGAGGTATCTCAGGTATCCAGTGTGTCTGTGAGCTTGGCCCCCATGTTATTGCATTGCCTCTTTCTTCTTCCTTCTCTTCCATTAGCCTCAGGTGGAAATGTTGGTGAGACCTCCTGGCTGGCTCTGCCCATTAGGACACACATGCCCGTCTCACCTCCTGATGCTCTGATGCTTCTGATACCCAGATGGATTGGGATGGAGGTCTCAGGATTCCATCAAGAAGTACAGACAATAGCTTCCCGATGTTGTGCCAAGTACCACAGTCACACCAGAATCCTCCAAGGCTTCAGCAGCACTCGGCTGTTCCCTTCACCTGTGACCTCAACAAGTCTTCCACAATAGGTATCCATCAGAGCCATCACATGAAGCAAGACAGAGGTCAGCATCCCTCTCCAGAAAAGAGTCAGATAATATTAATGTTAATTACAGAACTCCAAAAAGGGGGTTTTCATGGTACCTTAGTCCATCTGAGCTGCTATAACCAAATGTCAGAGCCTGGTGGCTTAAAAAAATTGAAATTTATTTCTCATAATTATGAGGCTAGAAATTTCAGGATCAATGTGCTGGCAGGTTTGATATCCGATGAACTCCCACTTTCTGATTCATAGACGGTCTTCCTTTCTTTCTCATTGGTGAGACAACATGTCTGACACCCAGAAGTTAAAGGAAGGAGGAAAGTTTTTCTTTAGCTCACAGTTTATAGAGATTTCAGTCCCTAATCGCTTGGCTCCAAAGCAGGGTTGCGTGGTAGAAGAACGTAGTAGAGGAGGAACAGTTCATGGCATGGCAGGCAGGACGGAGCAAGCAGCAAGCCTCCCTTTGCCTTTATATTCTACCCAGAATACATGCCTATTGGTTGGTGCCATTCACACCCAGGGTGGGGCTTCTGTCTTCAGTAAACTCATTCAGGCATATCCAGAACTACGCTAAACCAGTCAGTGCACTAATATACTATCATATAGCCTTAATCCAATATCACACACCCATGATCCAGCTACCTCCCCAAAGTCCCCCTCATGAGAGCATGAGGCTTTAGACGGGGACATCTACATATAAGCCATTACATAGACTGCTAGCTTTTCTTCATCACATGGTAGAAGAAAAGAACTCTAATCTTCAACCACTTATAAGGGTACTAGTCCCTCCCAATGGCGCTTCCTCCTAATGCCCTCACACTGGGATGCGGGGTGTTAGGATTTCAATATACAGATTTCGAGGACATAAAACATTCAGAACACAGCAGAAGGTCTCACTTGGTCCCTCTCTGATTATAACTAGGATTCAGAATTATGAAGTAATCACAGAGTCCTAGGGTAGGGCTATATGGTATAAGCTTCTATCTTTCTGAAAGCAATACCAAGCAGGGTCTTCTGCATCTTGTTTAAGTAGGAGTCATATCAAGTTGATACATGTTCCTACGAATTTCTTTTAAAGGTTAATATTAAGTGACATTTGTTCTCCAGGTGGCTCAGAAAGCAGATCCTGGCATCTGATCTCCTGACTTTGGGAGCAGACATATAACCTCACTGTCACCTCCCTCACCTGTGAACAGGATACAAGAGGTCTTCTACCTCATAGGATAGTTGGGAAGATTAAGTTAGAGAGCGCTTCTAAAATACGAAACAGTGCCTGACACAGAGTGAGCCTTCATAAATACCCACATCCTGCAGTTAACAGCTGGAGACCAGGCACTGCCTATCATGAAGGAGACAGTTAAAGTTTCCAGGGCTCTTGGGCAGCCCAGACCTGGGCTCATGATGGAAGACAGTATTTTGTCTTCCTCTGCTGCAGTAAAAAATTAACCCTAACATTATAGCTTCTGCAACACACATTATCTAGTAAGCATGCTCTTTGCTATCTACACAAATGAGTTGAAAACATGTCTACACAAAAACCTGAATATTGAGGTTGTACAGCAGTTTTACTCATTATTGCCAAATCTAGAGTGTGTTATTACTCATTTGTCAAAATCAAGAATGGACACCATCAAGTGAAACATAATGGAAGAAATGATGGACTTTACTTGGCAGTATCGTATCACTTTTTAACTCACAAGTTTATTCTGGAGTTTAGAGTCCTTGGTAGCCCACAAAACTGCATTCCTTCTAGAAGTTCCAAGGAAGAATCAATTGCCTTGCTGTTTCCAGCCTTCAAAGGCTGCCTGCCCCACTTGGCTGCTGGTGCCCTTCTTACGTCTTCT
>RJWT010018202.1:0-18981 GCA_004365215.1 Cuniculus paca
TTCTTGCTTCTTTTATTTCACTGTTTAGGTTTCTTACCTTTCTTTTTTTGTTTTCTTCCATTGATCCTCTTTCTCTCTTTCCTCAACTACTTCTTGAATTTAAACTTCGAAGTGAGTAAACATTGTCTCTTCCTTTTCTGATCACTTTACTTTTTATTTCATTCTTTCCCTCCTGTGTCTTCCAGTTTCCCAAAACTCAGGTGATCAACCTTTGACCTCCAGCCTTGACTCAACTATGCTTGACCGCATTAATCACTTTATCTTGTCCTTACCAATCTTCACCCTCCTGCTCCCCACAGAAGGGTAAAATCACTCCACTAAGAGGAAAATCACTGAATACAAGTACATGCTATCTGTTTAATTTTGTTATATAACTTTAGAGTTTGATCCTGTGTTCAGAGATAGCAGATTAATGTTTATCGTATTTTGTCAGCAGTTAAGCTCTACTTAAAACTACTATTATAACTAACTGCATTACTTTAGCTAGGATGTCATACATGTTAAATCAGTTTTTCTCCCCTGTATGATAATACTGTGATTATGTGCAGTCATAATCATCACCACTGCCCAGTATCAAAGGACTGGGTGCTAAGCCAAATAGAACTTTGAATCCTTCACAGATTGGGAAGGTAGGTTCTTGGGATAGCTGTAAAGAACCACCTACATCTGAGGACATCCATAAAGAACAGACACCTCTTAGGGAAACTTCAGCACTAATGATAAAGCTGTCCATCATAAGAAATTGGCACGCATCAACACAGAAAACAAAATAAAATAAAAAAGAGAAAATAGAGAATGACAAGATACAAAAGAAAAAGTAGATAGGGCCCATCTTGAACAAACCCAGAACTCAATGAAATAGGTGAAATTGGAAGCCAAGCATGGAAATTTCTGAAATGATAGCAACAAAAGTGAAAAAGCAAGTGGGAAAGACTGTAGAGAAAACAATCTCTCAGGTACAAAAAGAAATGATGTGTAAAGTCAATGATATTAGAAAAGACATAGATGAACAAATAGATGAGCTTAGAAAAATAATGGAAACAAAAAATGCACAACAAAGGAAAGAAATGGAATCCATGAAACAGATCCAAACAAATCAAGGAGATGAAAACCTCCTTTGAAAGTATAAGCAACAGACTGAGTGAAGGAGAGGGTAGAATTTCAGACCTTAAAGGCAGAATTGCAGCTACTGGTCATGAAAAGAAAGATACTTTAAAAATAGCAAGAAACCATGAAAAAAAAATCAATCCAACAGCTACAAGATAAAATAAAAAAGAATAACATAAGATTGATTTGGGTCAATGAGAAAGCTGGAGAAATGCCATAAAAATTCTTCACAGAAATAATGGTAGAAAACTTTCCAAGTGTGAATAAAGAATTTGACATAAAAGTAAATGTAGCATATAGAACTCCAAACAGCCATGACCAAAATAAAACTACACCAGGATATATAATAATCAAGATTCCAGAAATTCAGCAAAAGAACAGAATATTAAAAGCTGTTGGAGAAAAGAAACAGATCACCTATAAAGGAAAGCCCATCAGAATCATGGGAGACTTCTCTACCCAAACCATCAAGTCAAGAAGAGCTTGGAGTGAAGTATTTCAAGTCCTGAAAGAAAACAACTTCCAACACAAATTGATGTTCCCTGCAAAACTATCTTTCGCAGAAATAAAATATTTCCATGAAAAAGAACAACTGAAAAAATTCATAAACCCCAAACCAACTCTACGAAGGATACTGAAATACATTCTAGACAAAAATAAAAATGACCACAATTCCAAGAACAACAACAGAAAGAAATCACCAGGCAGGGCAAGCAATTAAACATAGGGGAAAATCAGGGAACCAACAGCAGGAAAATATCATGATAATAATAAGTCAATACATGTCAGTTATAACCATCAATGTAAATTGGCCTCAACTCACCAATCCAAAAAGCAAAACAAAGTAAAACAAAAGAACAGTCTGGCAGAATGAATTAAGAAAGAAGATCCAACAATATGCCATATACAAGTAAATCTTTTAACTCAAAAAGAAATTCATAGACTGAAAGTCAAAGGACAGAAACAATAGTCCATGCAACAGGAACTCCAAAAAAAGCAGGAGTAGCTATTCTATTTGTAGACAATGTGAACTTCAAACCAAGAATGATCAAAAGAGATAAAGTCATTATATACTTCTTAGGGTAGAACTTCAAGAGGAAGAAATAATAATAATTGTCTATGCAATAAATATGGGAGCACCCAACTATATAATTATTAATAAACATGAAAAATCAAATAAGCAACAGAATAATTGTAACAGCAGATCTTAATACTACATTGTCACAAAGAGATAGATCAAGTAGACAAAAAATCAGCAAAGAAATGTCAGAAGTGAGCCAAACCTGTGAGCAAATGGACTTAGTAGATGTTCTCATAGTATTTCACCCAACATCATCAGAATACACATTCTTCTCAGCTGTACTTGGGACATTCTTTAAAATGAGCCATATACAAGCCCACAGAACATGCTTCAGCAAACGCAAAGGAATTGAAATTATCCCTTTCATATTATCTGACCATAGTGCAATGAAACTGGAAATTAATGGCAAAAGAAACCACAAAAACTCCATGATCATGTGAAAATTAAACTTCCTAAACAACCAATGGGTTGCACACAAAACTAAGGAAGAAATTAAACAATATTTATGACTAAACAAGAATGCAGATACAACATGCCAGAACTTATGGGATGCAATGAAAGTCGTCCAAAGAGGGAAATTTATATTGGTGAATTCTCACATCAGGAAAACAGAACAAGCACAAATAAGCTAATGCTGCACCTCAAGCTTCTAGAAGAGCAAGAGAAGCACAAGGCCCATGTGGAGGAAGAAATTATAAAGGTCAGAACAGAAATTAATGCAGTGGAGACTAAAAAAATGTCTTGGTTACTTTTTTCTTGTTGTTGAGACAAAATACCTGATGCTCAAAATTAGGGAAGGAAAGGTTTATTTAACTTACACTTTTTTGAAGGTTTCAGTCCATACTGGCTGGCTCCAATGTAGGGTAGCATGACTGAGAGGTAACAGTTCATGGCAGAGGCAAGCAACAAGTCAAACTGGCAAAAGGGAAAAGTGCACCTCCTTCCATCCCTTATATTGTATACCAGCTCAGCCCCTGGGTGGGTGCAGCACTCACACCATCAATCCCAGGGCTAGACAATAAACTAATCACAAATGCTAGACTCAGTCACCTCCATGAGTGCATGAGATTTTGGGGGAACATTTAAACAAACCACATCAGAAAACAATGCAAAGCATTGAATGAATCAAAGAGTTGGTTCTTTGAAAGAATAAATAAAATTGATAAACCCTTAGCCAAGCTTATCAAAAAAAAAAGGAAAGAAAAGACTCAAATTTATGTAATAAGAAATGAAAAGGGTGAACTCACTACAGATCTTGTGGAAATTCAGAACATCATCAATACCTACTTTAAAAATCTTTACTCTCATAGGATGGAAAACACAGAAGAAATGGACAGATTCTTAGATATCTATAAATTACCAAAGCTGAATAAAGAAGATATAAAAATTCTGAAGAACCCAATATCAGTTAATGAGATTTAAAATATAATTAAAGCTTGCCAAAAATGAAAAGCTCAGGTCCCGATGGATTCACTGCTGAATTCTACAAGAAATTTGGCGAAGATTTAATACCAATATTCCTCAATCTCTTTAATGAAATTGAAAGCAAATCAATGTTCTTTAACTCATTCCTAGAGGCAAGTATTACTCTGATACCAAAATCAGAAAAAGTCCCAACCAAAAAAGAAAACTAGAGGCCAATCTTCCTAATGAGTATAGATGCAAAAATACTCAATAAGATAATAGCAAACAGAATGCAGCAAATCATCAAGAAGATTATACACCATGACCAAGCGGGATTCATCCCAGGAATGCAGGGATGGTTCAACATACACAAATCAATAAATGTAATACACCATATCAATAGAGCCAAAGACAAAAATCACATGTTCATCTCAATAGATGCAGAAAATTCTTTTTACTAAGTCCAACACTTATTGATGATAAAAACTCTATGGAAAATCAGAATCAAAGGTCTTTACCTGAATCTGATAAATGCCATCTATGACAAACCAATAGCTAATGTTATACTAACTGGACAAAAACTGAAAGCTTTCAATCTAAAAATCAGGAACAAGACAAGGATGTCCACTATCACCACTCCTATTCAATATAGTTCTAAAAACATTAGCCAGAGAACTTAGACAAGAGAGAGAAATAAAAGGAATAAGGATAGGAAAGGAAGAAGTTAAATTATGATTATTCACAGATGACATGATATTCCACATAGAAGACCCCAAAAACTCCACCAAAATGCTTCTAGATTTAACAACCAAATTCAGTAGTGTAGCTGTATGCAAAGTCAATACTCGAAAATTCATAGCATCTCTGTACACAAACAACAAACTCACTGAGAGAGAAATTAGGGAAACCATGTCTTTCACAGTAGCATCCAGAAAAATGACATACTTAGGAATCAATCTAACAAAGGAAGTACAAGATCTATGCAATGAAAATTACAGTACTCTGAAAAATGAAATTGAAAAGGATATCAGAAAATAGAAAAATATCCCTTGCTCATGGATAGGAAGAACCAACTTAGTGAAAATGGCTATACTCCCAAAATTGTTATACAGATTTAATCCAATCCCAATCAAAATACCATTAGCATACCCCACAGAACTAGAGAAAATAGTCCCAAAGTTCATTTGGAAACTAGAAGAGATGTAGAATAGAAAAGAAAATCCTGGGCACAAAAGGCAAGGCAGGAGGTACCAAAAGCTCTGACTTGAAATTATACTACAAAGCTACTGTGATAAAATCAACATGGTACAAACAAAAACAAATGAACAAAAAATGAACCTGAGATTCAGTGGAACATGTTAGAAGATGCAGACACAATTACAAAGATATTCAGCCAAATTATTTCCGATAAGGGGCCCAAACATGCTCACTGGAAGAAAGATAGCCTCTTTAATAACTGTTGCTGCAAAAACTGGCTCTCTACATGCTGATGACTAAAACTAGACCCATGCCTGCCACCATGCGCTAAAGTCAAAATGGATCAAGAATTTAAATATTAAGACAGAAACACTAAATGTACTGCAAGACAAAGTAAGAATAAATCTTGAAGACATAGGTGTAGGCAGAAACTTAATGAACAAAACCCAAGCTGCACAGGAAGTACTTCAAAGAATCAACAACTGGATTCTCATTGTACTAAAAAGCTTTTGCCCACCAAAAGAAATCAACAACAGAGTGAAAAGACAACCTACAGACTGGGAAAAATTTTAGCCAACTGTTCTGCTGATAGAAGACTTCTATCTCGAATATACAAAGAACTGAAAAAAATCAGAACAGCTCAAATTCAAAGACTCAATCGAAAAATGCTCATTTGAGATGGATATGCATTTCTCAGATGAAGAAATACAAATGGCAAATAAACATATGAAAAAGTGTTCAACATCACTGATCATTTGAGAAAATGCAAATGAAAACAACACTGAGATTTCATCTTATAACAGAAACAATGGCCATCACCAAGAAATCAGTCAATGACAAATGTTGATGAGCTGTGGGGAAAAGGGAAGTCTTCACTGTTGGTGAGAGTGTGGACTGGTACAACCTTTGTGGAAACTAGTGTAGAGGTTCATCAAAAAGCTAGGATTGGAGGTCCCATTCAACCTCGCTATTCCTGTTCTAGGTATTTATTCCAGAAGAATTAAAAACATCATATCACAGTGATATATGTGCACCTGTGTTTATAGCAGCACAATTTGTAGTAGCTAAATCTTGGAAACAACCCAAATGCACAGTATCACTTCTGATATTTGCTTTGTCTCTGAAATTGTGTTTACTTCTCTTGGCTGATTTTTATATTGTAGTATTTAAAAAAACAGTACACTTCCTGCTAAGTACTCCCACTGCAGAATGGAGAAAAAAATTTATGTGATATGTTTATACGATGAAGTACTACTCAGCTATAAAGAAGGATAAAATTGAGGATTTTATAGGTAAATAGATGCAACTTGAGACCACACTCGTAAGTGAAATAAACCAGATTGCATATATAAACATTGTATTATCTCCTTAGTAGAAGAAGCTGAAAGAGTAAATAAGATCCAAAATGTAGAATAAATATTGTGAAAATGAAAGGGGAAGTAACTGCTCAAAAGCAAAGAACAACTGGGATGGGGGAAAGGAGAAAAGAAGGAAGGGAAAAAGAAAAAATATATATAATAGGATAGTTATTACTCATTTGCATTAGTTTATTGAAAGGAAAATTTTGTGTTTATATTGTTTGATGAGGTTTTCACGCCTGTATCTTGTAATATGAGCAAATACTTTGAAGATAACAATGCACAACACATTTACCATTGTTACTCTCCTATTCTCTTGTTTTGAAATTTTGTATCATTGGTTTTTTTTTTTTCTCTTTAAAATAAAATTTTTAAAAATGCCATTTCCCGCCCCCATGTAAGGGCTTTTCATTTTCTGTTCCTGCCATGTCAAACACAGACACTGTCGGGGTGTATTTCTCTCATCCTTTAGACTTCGCCCAGATCGCTGTCCAGTGAGCAGGCACACCAGTGGTCTCCTCTCTATGTAGCTCCGTCTCAGCCTCATCTGGGTGTTTTTAGGGATCAGGGTTTGCTCCCAGCAGGAGGGCAAATACTGCTTTTCTTTTACTTACTGCAGTGTTTTCAGAGAGTGGAATAGAATAAAGAACTCGAGAAGTAGTAACTACCAATTTTAAGGGATGAATGAATGAATGAATGAAATGCCTCACGAGTTGCTTCATTTTGGATAACTTCTTTGAGGATAGTATCAAGAATCATAGATGCATATTTTGAACTAACAGGAGAAGAACCAAGACAGTCAAAAGTTAACTGAAGTAGAATAAAAAGAGGTAATATGAGGATTTTGCAAAGGGAAAAATAAGTACAGCCAGGTAACAAAACGACAACGGAGTACTTAGGGAAGTTATGAAGCATGCATTACTAACAGCAGCTCTGCATCGGGAATGGCAAAGAGTGAGTGGAAAATCTGAAAAATTGTCCCTGCCATTTAAAAGCTCTGGAATAGTCCTAACAGCAGAAGAAAATTCTGTATAAAAGGAGAATAGAAACAGATAAAATATTGTGTGACAGGGCTCTGCAGATTTGGAAACAAGTTTTCCTAAGAGCTCACATCGCCTGAAAAGAAGAAACTGAAGTCATGCTTTGGGGAAAAGCTCTCCATACACAAAAAATAGTTGTTTAGTATTAGTGCTTTCCCACTTATTCCTGTGTAATAGATGATGAAACACTAAT
The DNA here is from genome assembly GCA_004365215.1 of Cuniculus paca. Taxonomy (NCBI): domain Eukaryota; kingdom Metazoa; phylum Chordata; class Mammalia; order Rodentia; family Cuniculidae; genus Cuniculus; species Cuniculus paca. The sequence continues at coordinate 7,381 of RJWT010018202.1, forward strand.
TGTAGCTGAGAAAAAATGTCTCTGTAAGCTTTGAAGTCAAAAAGCACCATACTGACAAATGGATGATACTGACAAACTTACAAATTGTGCCTCTTCAATCACTTTTTAATTAGTGAATAGACAACTTAGAGCACAATGATCATTAAGATTTTAATTGTCAGACTGCGCTGTCTACTTTTGCCATATGTTCCTACCAAAAAAAAAAAAAGAAAGAAAGAAAGAAATTGAACAATTACACCAAGACAACAGCTATCTTTAGATGAGAGTGGCTAATTGGCTAACCAGGCAAGATTCAGTCTATTGCTTATCCAGTCGGAACAAGATCACACTCACTCTTTCCACCATCTCAGGAGAAAATGTCTCTTCTCTCGAAAAGAACGTTAGCATGTAATATTAATAAGTAAACAGAGGAAGTACATGCTACCATTTCATTCCCTTAAAAGATATTTAGAAATTGCACCAAAATGCCAAGTGACTGCACACAGGAATACGGACAGAGAAGCATTTACCCTGGGCCAGGACAGAGGCTGGGGCAGATAGGAAGCCTGCATTGTGCTTCGGGCTTTACGTCGACTGCTGCTTTCAGTCCTCACCACTTCCTATGAGATACATGTTTCCAGTTTTTATTTGATGTTAGTATATGTTTGTGGTACATAACTAGATTATTTGTGGGGAGTTGGTGCCTGTACCTGACACATCATAGTTTCTATTCTATTCTTTTCTTTTTTTTCTTTTTCTCTTTCTTTCTTTTTTTTTTCCAGATAGGAAGGTGGCATTTAATCTTTTCATGGGCAGACTGTTGGATCTTCATGCCGTGGACTGTTGGAGGATAATTCCACAAAGGCAACAGCGCTGAACTTACTGAGAGCTCAGTTTATGTAAAATTTAGAAGTGGGAGGTACAAAGCAAGTGACAAAATGTTACATAATTGGTTACAGGCATTGAGTCGTATACTGACAGGCAGCCAAGACTTGAAGAGATTTGTTGAAGCAAAGACGTTGTTTATCATAATATTAGCAACACTTGGGGAACAAGGGGAGTGAGCCCTTACAGAGTGAGCGTAGTTGAAGGCATTACCATTTTCCTCTCCTTCTGTCTCTTTGGTAGTCATCTATTTGCAAAAGACCTATCTCCCTAGGGATAGGTTTTTAAAAAATACTTTCATATTAACTACTTTGAAAACTAATTTTTAGGAGGGGCAAATGACTTATTCCAATTTAAGTCATGAATGAAAGGCAGAGCCAGGATTTTCACCTAACATCTGTCACAGAAACTGTGTTCCTAACCCCTCAGCAATACTGTCTTTGGTAGTGTGAGCTACTTGGGATTTTGAGTTAATTAAAACTTGGGTTTAAATTTCAGTGTTGAGAGTGACTTTTGATATTCTTCAGTACTGCTTGATTTAAAATCTTTATCTATAGTAAATAAGTAAATAAATGAAGATAAAGAATAACCTGATCCACAATCAGTGGACATGTTGCTTGAAAATGATACCACATACTTTTCTCCCTGTGCAACATAATGTTATGCCTAAATAAGGAGATTTCCTCAATGTGTTGGTCCATCTTGGAATTGGGGTGGGACTCCTTCCCCTCCCCCTGCCTCATCCCGCGTTTCAGACTTGCCGTTTAGCCTGGTGCCTGCTGGGGAATCAGCATCTTCTTAACAGTATCACTTCTGATATTTGTTTTGTCTCCGAAATTGTGTTTACTTCTCTTGGCTGATTTTTATAATGTAGTATTTAAAAAAAAAAAGTACACTTCCTGCTAAGTACTCCCACTTTTTAATGTTCTAGTTTATTGGGTATAATTGTTTTCTCCAAAAATTCAACAAGTTGGGGACCTTCCTTGCTTCTTCCTTCTTCCTTTCTTTTTCTCTTTCCTTCCTTTCTTTTCTCCTTCCTTTCTGCTCTCTGTCTTTCATTCTTTGTGTGATTTTTTGATATATTTATTATGGGCTTAAAATGATTGCAATACATTTTTAAATATAAAAAGAAGACTTCTTAAAAATTATCATTTTCCAAAATGCATAAAAACCTTCCACTTAAGCTTCTTTCCTTCACTTTTACAAATAAAATCATTAGAATACGTGCTTCTCCCACCATTGATGCTTCCCCCTTTGATTGTAGTATTAGAAATCATCTATGGAACTGAAAATAGTTCACAAAGCCAAGATTTATGATACTTCTGCAAAATGATCCTTCGTTATGTAATTTTATAAAGCTATAGTCAGATGATCACTTTTCCCAGGTATTACTGAGCACTGTGGCTTATTCCTAGTTTTGGTAAATTAATGGTGATCATTTAATTAAAATAGCATTCATAGCTCATCACACCGCATTACTGAGAAGGCCAGAAATTGAGGTTATTTAAATAATTCTGATAGTATGAAGACTGGTCGTAGAGATATTGAGGTGATGTAGTTCATCTCAGTGTCCTGTAATGTCCAATGAGATATCTGAGGCTTGAGTTGTGTAGAAACAGGCTTCTCACACACAGCAGTCTGTCACCCATGTGGTGTGACATAAATTGTGGCCAGGACCCAGTTCTTGCTTTTTTTCCCTCATGTTATTGTTCATTCTCACATTTCCTGTTTCCCTATGTCTTATCTACTTAACTCAAATCCATTTTTATTAACAAATATGTGTTTAATTGCCAAGGGGGATGAAATAATTTAGCAGCTGAGTATTTGGTGTTATGAGTCATTTTGGGGAGAAAACATTTTTTTTAATACACAGCCAATTATGGTCGATTCCTAGTGTAAAGGACCAGAACCGGAAGAAAGCAGCAAGTCTGGCGCTCAGGTCACTGTGCTGTGAGAGGAAAATGTATGAATGGAGCAGTGTAAGTGTGGGATAGTCAAAGCCTCTAACAAATCTAGTTCTATGCAAGGGTCTTTTTGATTGCATGGCTTTCATTTCTTCACTGCACCTTTGTCTTTTCATTGTTGATTTGTGTTAATGACATGTTCAGGCAAGGGGAAAAAGGGGAATATTTTCTTTCTTTTTCTGAGCACATTTTCTTTGACTATGTTAATTTATCAATTTTCTTTTTTGGCTGGTGGTTTTTTCTTTTGTTTTCTTTGTGCGTGTGTGTGTGCGTGTGTGCGTGTGTGTGTGCGTGTGTGTGTGTGTGTCTACGTAAGAAACCTTTACCTCCCTCCATATCTTGAAGATGTTCACCTGTGGTTTAAAGCTGCTAAGTTTTAGTATTTGCTGAAGAGAAATGAAAATGTGTATCAGCATAGACACTTTCATAGGAATTTCTATAGCAACTTTGGGAACAAATTGCTATGAAGAAGAAAGGGATAATCAAATTCCCTTTATACAATGAAACAGTACTCACGGATAATAGAGAATGAGCCACTAACGCAACAAATGGAGTGACCAATGTTGATTCATACAACAGATGCCAGACACAAAAGGATACATTTATAGCATCCCATTTATAAGACCAAGAACAAAGGGAATGAATTTCAGCTCATAGAAACCAAAAGCCCTTAACTCTGGAATGGTTTTCTATTGGCCACTGCAGGGCAGGAAGGGACTATCCAGGGTGACAGAAATGTCCTGTGTGTTGTTTCGGATGGTGGATGTATGTCACATGAAGCTGTCAAAATTTCTTCTAACAAATGTTTAAAATCTGCTCATTTGATTTTTTCGGATACCTTGTATCCGATTTTTTTTTAAGCAGTTGGGAGGACATTCGCAGGAGCACTGGTCTTGCCGCCTTGGCGAGTCTAGTTAGCAGATGATGTCCCGGGTGGTACGCTCAGGTCTGTGGCAGGGATCAGAGGCCCTGGCTGAGCTCAGCAGCCACACAGACCTGTGCATACCGTGACTGTGATTTGGTGCCACAGGTGGTCACCTCTCAAGGACAGCTGCCAGGTAAGAGGAACGCAAAATGCACAAGACAGAGAACGTCTTCGCAGAGTGTCAGGGGACTTCACCGACTCAAACCCCAGACTCATCGAGGAACAGCAAAGTCACAGCGTTCTGCTGAGCGCACGGGGATGTCTTAGGTTAGCGGGTCATGGTGATGACCATTTGGCTGAATTATTCACTTTCATCGGATTGTCTTCTCCTTCGGAAGCTTCCCGGTTTGTCCCCTAAGCCCACCTCTGCGGCCTCTGCTCCTGTTGGCAAAACATCCCATCTTTAAAACGTTTTGACCCCCAGAGCAAACCCCATCTGACACTGATCCCTGGGCATTGAGAAGCAACTCCACAAACAGCCAGTATTTTTGATGCTTATTTTGTTTTAAACGCTTTGCATATATGATTGTGATTACTGATCTTTGGAGGACAGCAGAAAATTTAATGTTGACTGGGTATGCTGTTTTCCTTTCCCTTTACTGAGGAGAGCTGGAATGCAAGCCTATGAATTTAAGAAAGCGAAAATTCTTCAAAAGCCAAACTCTGTATGGGAATGTTAAGGAAAAAAACAAAAAAGATCCCCAGACAATCAAAGTCCTATTGTTAAGTTGTTTTCATGCCCACAACTAGCTCTATGCAAAAGTTTTAATGAAGAAGTTTATCTTGGGCATCCCATGGGTATGTCTGTTTTTTATACAAAAATAGAAACACTTTCACAGTTGCCTGAGAAACTAGAGTTCACCTCAGAGAGAGAGATTCCCCCGGAAGTATCCAGAGCCTTCTTTTATGTTCGGTTCATGTTGGCTTTCTTTCTATTCTTGTGATAAGCTTTGGTGTTAAGTGCACTTATTTCTTCATTTAATGTAAGATAAAAGTGAGATATAAATGGTAAGGAACTTCCTTGAAGCCTCACAGCTTAGAAATAAAAGATTCAGCATTATAATTAATTCAGCTTGATGTCAGAGTGCTTGATCAGAGCATTCTGTGACTTTCTGATGTCCTTTCATCCTTATGCTATTTGCCTCCAAAACATGTGGGCTTAGTATGTAAGTCATTCTTTATTGTACTTCCATTCCTTCAAAAGTGTGCTGTCTTTTTTTTTTTTTTTACAAAAACTTATTTTTTTTTATTTTGAAAAGAATTCAGCCAAACAAAATAAAACAGAGTACAACAAAACAATGAACAACCTACATGACTTCTAAACAGAGTAAAAACCAATCAATAATGGCTACCATAATGCCTCTTGTTATCTGCAATATACCTGCCCATACCATTAGGGATAAGTAAAATCAAACAAAATAAAAGAGTAAAAAAACCAAAACCAAAACCAAAACAAAACAAACAAAGCAGAACAATGTAAGCAATATAGAACTTCAAGATACTAATAAAACAGCAGTGGCTACCATAATGTTTGTTATCTTCAGAATAGTTGCCTATACCTTCAGACATATTACACTCAAACAACACAAAATAGAGTAAAATCAATCAAAACAAAACAATGAAAGCAATACAGGGTTTCTCTACAAGATAATTGAACATCCTCAATGGCTGCAATTATATATTTTGTTGTCTTTAAAATAGCTGTGCATGCCATCAAGTATAATAAAATCAAACACATCAGAATAAAACGAAACTAATCAGAACAATGAAGACCATATGAGTTTCAAATCATGATAATAGATTAACAGTGGCCACTTCTTTTCCTTTTTAGGTAATTCCTCCCTTTGACTTTCCCAATATGTATTGTGCATTTCAGATCCCACTAACTCCTTTAGTTTATTTAGGGAGACAACACAAAGTTCATCCATGTGACTCTGAACCATTTCATCCATCAGCATGATCACCAGTTGCCTCTATCCACCTACAAAAGCCTTGAGATTATCTTCCTTTATAGCTGAGAAGGTTTCCACTACATAAAATACCATGTCTTTCTTATCCATTCTGCTATTAATGGGCAGGCTACCCCTACTTTTTTTCTGGCTCCCTGTCACATAGAGCACTGTTCTCTCTCCTTTGACTTTCAGGCTATGAATTTTCTTTCTAGTTAAATGTGTTTCTTGTATACAGCATATTGATGGATCCTCTCTTCTGATCCACTCTGCCTGTGTTTCTTTCTATTGGTGCCTTGAGGCCCTCTTGCACTGCATTGTCTCTGCCATGCTATTTTCCTGCCATTGGCTCCCTATTTTTCCTCTCCATTCAATCGACTGGCCCCACTTGATGGTCCCCCTCTGACATTGTTCCTGAAACTGTGGTCCTTTTTCTCTCTCTCTAGAATGTCCTTAAGTATTCTTTGTAGGGTTGGTTTGGTGGTCATGAATTCCTTGAGTTGTTCTTTGTCATGGAAGTATCTTGTTTCTCCATTCATTTTGAAAGAAAATATTGCAGGGTACATCAGTCTGGGCTGGAGATTGTTTTCTTTCAGGAGTTGCAATACTTCACTCCAGCCTCTTCTTGACTTGATGGTTTGTGTTGAGAAGTCTGCCGTGATTATGATGGGTTTTCCTTTATAGGTGATCTGTTTCTTTTCTCTAACAGCTTTTAATATTCTATTCTTGAGTTGAATTTCTGGAATCTTGATTATTATATGTCTGAGTGTGGATTTGTTTTGGTTATGGCTAGCTGGAGTTCTATATGCCTCACTTATTTGAATGCCACTTTCTTTTTCCATGCTTGGGAAGTTCTCAGAAATTATTTCTGTAAGTAAGGTCCTGATGTTGTTTGTCTTAACCCCTGCTTTTTCACTCACATTTTAAATTCTTCAGTTATGCTTCTTTGAGTTATCTAGCAGCTGTTGAATTGTTACTTCCTGAGTCCTTGTTATTTTTTAAGAGATCTTTCCTTTCGCTATCACAAGCTGCAAGCCTGTCTTCAAGGTTTGAAAGTCTATCTTCAATTTCTTTCAAGTGATTTTGTCAGCTTTCAATGGAGTTTTTAATTTTCTGGCTATCTCTTTGAATGTCTTTCATGCATTCTAAATCTCTCATATTGTTCATTCATTGTTTCCCTCATTTTCCTATGCTCCTCTATTTTTTTTAATCTGTGTCTTCTTTAGAGAGGCTTAGTATTTCTTTTACTATGTTTTTCATTTCTTCTTTTACCTGGGATAGAATTTCTGTTCTAATTTCTGTTATAGCTTTTTGAAGTTGTTTCTTCACTTCAGTTGACATCACTTCAGTCATTTCAAGAGTGTGATTCATGATCTCCTCTGTGTTTACCTTTCATGGACTTGTGCTGCTTGGGTTGGATGCCAGAGATTATCCTCTCCCTCTTCGTCTTGGCATATTCTTGATTTCTTCCACATACCTGGATAGTGTGGTCCCAGGCACTCTAGCACTGAACACAACTTCTCTGAAGTGAGAATGTTTGACTTTTCTTGCCAGTGCTGGCTATGGACATCTGACGGTGGGCACCCATGCCTCTGCACTGAGCTGGGTACTGACCCACTGGGAGTTTGCATGGGAACAGATCTGGCCACAAGCATACCCAGCATTTGCACAGGTGTATAATGAGCCAGGGCCTGGAGATCTAAGCTGTTTAGGAACCTAAGGATGTTGTTTGGAATGCACATGGGAGTGAAACTTGGTCCAAACAGCTTCTGCAGGTCCACCCACAACCTCTGGACCCCAGAAAGAATCTAAAATACGAATTGAAGCCCACAAAGAAAATAAAAAGAAGAATTTAAAAGAAGAACAAGGTGGTGGCTGGCAATGCCTTAGCCTGGAGCTGGACTCACCCTGTGAGAAGAGCTGTTGAGCCTGGAGATGAGTGGTTGTGGTCACAGTTGCGGTTGACCCCAGAGATCTCTGTGGAGAGGCATGGGGGTGAAAGAGAATTGTGGACATGGAGATCTGTGCTGGCTGGTGGTAAGTGCAGGAGACTCAATCCCCTCAGGGGAGAGTGATTGGCCAGGTGACATTTTGGAGTTGGGCAAGATATGCCCGGGGTCAAGACTGCTACTCACTTCTGCCAGCAGTGCCAGGTTGTGGGTGGACCTGTGGAAGTTGCTTGGACCGAGTTCCACTCCCATGCCCATTCCAGACATTGCACAGGTTCCTAAACAGTTTAGATCTGCAGGCCCTGGCCAGTTACACACCTGTGCAAATGCTGGGGACACTTGTGGGCTGGTACCCAGCTCAGGGCTGAGGCACGGGCACCCACCATCAGATACCCATAGCCAGCACTGGCCAGAAAAACCAAACAGTCATCCGGTGTGCTATGTCTTAAACCAGAACCAAAGGTGCTGCTTAGATACAGACCAGCTCCAGGAGCATATGTTTTCACCCATTCTCCAGGGTTCTTTTACTACAAACTGCCCACAGGCAGTCAGTTTCTCTGGTCCTCAGTATTTACTAAGCATCTATTCTACACTGACAACCTAACTTGGCCTAGGCATGGTCTATGTTCTAAAAGGACACACCCAGAAAACACTTCCAAATTACAGAAATTTCTAGAAGGATGACAATGCCTCTTTGACAGTGAGAAAGCAAGTATGTGGCAACCGGGGAACAATTTAGTGCTGATTTAACCCTGGGTGCCTCCAATCCCATCTTCTCATCAATTAGCCAATCAGACTCACCCATGGAAGGAATGAAAAATGAAAAGACCAGTGTTTCCCACATCCATTCCATGTGTGTTAACTTCTTAATGTTGTTATAACAAATTTATCACAAATTTGCTAGTTTAAAACAACACACATTTATTACCTTACAGTTCTGGAGTATGAAAACTTCATGGGACTAGAATCAAGGTGCTGGTAGAATCGCATTTCTTTGGGAAGATACGAGGGAACTTGTTCATTTGACTTTCTCAGGCTTTGCAGACTGTGTACTCCTGGCTCAGGGCGTCCTCTCCACCTCAAATCTCACAGGCGATGCCTTCCAGTCTGTCCGATTATTGTTCCCCTCTTTCCCTTATAAGGACCTTTGTTAATACAGTGGACTCCCTTGGATAATCCACAATAATTTCCCCTTTTAAAAATGCTTAAAGTAACCACACATGCAGAGTTCTTGTTTTTTGCAAGTAAGGCAATTTAGTTATAGACTCTGGGAATTTGGACATGCACTTCTCGTGAAGGGAGACATCTTCATCTTACCATACTACGAGAAAATTATCTTATATTTGTACATGCTGCCAAATTATTTAAATTGGAAATGTAGATTTCCATAAGCTTATATGTTTAATAGTAGAGAAAAGTGTTCTTTTCTAAAGTAAATTACCTTTTCAATTCCTCCAAAAATGTCTCAGAGAGAAAGAATATTTTGAAAGCACTCTCAACTGGCACAGAAATTACTTTACAGCATATCTAGGTAATAAAGATAGTTCAAGAGCTCTCCTCTTTCTCTTCATCTTCCTTTCCTGTTTCCTCTCTCCCTCTTGGTTTTCTCTCCCTCCTATGCCTTCTCTCATCCACACACATGCACACAGAAAGCCATGTGCCCTAGCAAATGCACATTGAGAAAGAATCTATCCAGTTCAGAAAGTATATTTTCACTTGGACTTACACATAAAGTGTTCACACAAGGACAAAAATATTTCAGATATACAGGGGATTGCTTGAGGGGTGTGAAACATCTTTCCCAGGAGAAATACTCTCCTGATGTACACTGAATTTATGCCTAGATTTGATGGGTCAACTTGCTTCCCTCTTCCCTGCAGGGCACAGTGTGATGTGCTGGACCTGACAGATGAGTTGGAAGGCAGGAGTTCACATGGAGCTTGCTTTTCAGAGGCACAAAGGATCCCTGTTGAACAGGTGCTTTGGAAGAGTTCCCTGAGCTCTAACCATCGTAGAGTGGAATTTAGGATCATTACCACCCAAGATAAACACAGTGGATAGGAGACAGTGTTCTCTCCATGTGTGCGATGCAAATGGGACTAGCTGTTTACAATAGCTACAGTTAAAGGCAAATAAAGTTGAGTAGTGATGACTCAACTACCTAAGCCCTTTTTTCCAAAAGAACCAGAACAAAGTAAACAACATTGCTTTCCAGATTTGAAACTTATACAGTTCTAAAACTTCAGATAAATAGTAGGCAGACAGGAGGATGAGATTTCCAAACCTATTACTTAGTGCCAGGTAGCATTACACAAATGACAAAACCTTATTGTATTTTAGATTCTTTAATTTTTTTTGAATCTGTATCTATTTTTGCTTTTTCCATTTGCATTTTTGTATGTTTCTGATACATAATAAAAACTTAGTTGTGGAGAATTTGTATATACACATATCAAATTTTGATCCTTTTTACTTGATTCTTTACTTTTAAAGTAAGAATAAAAACACTTACTTAACTTACATTTTGGTGCTATTATGAGGATTACAATAAAACTGAATAAATATTTGGGAAAGTACTTGGTATACACTTAAGTAATAAAATTCCATACAAGTTTTAAAAAATATTTGTATTTATAAAGCAATGATAATTACACTTGACATATGAATTATTAATATTACCAAATAATTTCAGATGTGAAATAAATAATATTTATTATTCATATTTACTGTTAGGGGATTAGTGTATACTAATAGTATTCATTATTAGAGGATTTTGGCCAATTCTTGAATAATATCCCTCTGTATAGTAAAATTTAATGAGTTTTAATGGATGTATGCATTTTTTTTGTAAAATTTTCTTCCCATTCACACTAAAGAACACTTTCGATATTGTCTCTTATGGTTGACACATTGTGTCAACTTGAGCAGTTGAGAAGTTTAACTGAGAGACTGAGCAGGAGGCCAGGGCTTTTACTTTGTAAATATCCTCATCCTGTGCAAAGGAGGGCAAGGACATTGTGAGTGTTAGACTAGTCCTGAAGGGCGGGGTGGCCTTGTACAATACAAGGGAGGAGAAAAGGTTTGTTTTTGCCTTTTCTCTTTTGCTCTGGCTGCCACCTTGAAGTGTTGCCCCAGTGCCATGCCACCCTGCCTTGGAGACTGAAATCCACAGAAACTGTAAGCTAAATAAACCTTTCCTTGCTTCACTTTGGGTGTGAGATGTTTTGTCCCAGCTATGAGAAAAGTAACCAAGACATTCTCTCTCAGCAGCATCCCTATATGTGAGTTCAAAATGTTTAGAATTTTATAGATGTGGAATCATGAAATATATACTCTTTCTTAGTTCTTTTCTCAAGCTAAGTACAATTGGACTGCACTTGTGTTGCATAATCCTTGGTCATTTCCTTGCTTATTGATCAACATTGGAGTCTCTTTCACTTGGGGAGTTTTATAAATAAAATTGCCATAGAAATTTTTATGGAAACATTGTGTGGACATAAGGTTTTCATTTCTCTTTTGTAAATACCTAGGAGTAAAATATTTTTTTTTATTTTTTATTTTTTATTTTTTAAAGAAAATAGGACAAAACAGAACAGAATGAAAAAAGCAAAAGAAAACAGTATAGAGTCAAACATAATACAGCATTTCAAAGGAGAACACTGCAAGCTACACAGGTTTTAAAACATAACAACAGGAGATTAACAATGGTTACCCTAGTGTCTCTTGTTTTTTTTAAAATGGTTGTTCTTATATTTACAGACAATAAACTCAAACAAAACAAAGTAGTATAAAACCAGATAAAAGAGAATAGCATTACAGGTCTTCAAGTTGGATAACAGGAAATGAGCAATGGCTACTATAGTGTCTCATTTTTCAAAAGAGCTGTTCCTATTTTCTCGCTTATTGCTTTCAAATAGTAGGAAAGGGTCTTAAACCAATCAAATCCAAGA
>RJWT010018203.1:0-18969 GCA_004365215.1 Cuniculus paca
TCAGCTCTTGGGTTCGCTCCCTTCCCACTGAGGCAAACACAGCTGGTAGAAACAACCTCCGGGGCACTGGAGCATCTGGGAGCCAGAGAGGGAGGGGCTGCCGAACCACCTCTCCACACGCCCTCGTGGCGCCTGCCATCTCTCCCTGGATTCCCAGTAGCTGGCTGGCTTCCCTCTCTGCCCTCCTGGGAACAGCTCTGTAACCCCACTCCTGTGGCCTTGTGTCAGCGTGTCCGGCAGGAGGTTAAGGTTCTCGGGGACTCCTGGTCCTCACTCTGCGCCCAAAGTCCTGTTTCTACCTTTGTACTTAGTAGATCCACTGCCTGAGAAGGGGAGTCAGGGCTGAAGGCATGTGACAGTCCCATTTTAGAACGCATTACAGGGTGGCAGAGGGTCTTTGGAGACAAAATGGGCAGGGCTCCTCGCTTTCTACAGAGATCCCAGCCCCTCCGATTGGGAGGACTGGCTCCTTATCCTCCCCAAAGGAGGTGCCACCATCCCCAAGCTCCTTCATAGAACACAAACAGCTCCTGGGCCGGAGCAGCCAGTCCCCTTCTCACTTCTTGAAAGTGGGGGTGCGGGCCCAGGCCTGGGTGCCTCATGCTGGGCACGCTACATTCATTCCCTCTTTCCTGTCTTCCAGAGCGTCACCAACATCATGCCCTGAACTGATGTCACAGCACACTAATGTTCCTGCTGTCATACCTGCTGATATGACTGAGGGGCTGGGGGTGGGGGAGAGGTTCCAGGAGTCCCTTACGGAGGCTGAACTGAGATTTGTGAATAAATGTGACCTGCTGTCTTCTCTCATCGTGGCCCACTGTGCTCTGTGAAGAGGGATGGGGAGTGCTGGGGGTGGGGGGACTTGCATATTCTCTTCTTGTTATTTGCTGAAGGAGCTGGGGTCTGCTGCACAGGATAGATCGAGATGGAGATTTCAAGCTGATCAGCTCAAAGAGGGCAGCTCATAGGGACGAGCTGTGCTTTGCCAGTGTGCAAAGTTTGTGCGCAGTATTGGGAAGAGCACCCATGCAGGAAAAGCCACTGTTGGTCAGTGATGGGGACATAGGGCACCAGGAAGAGAACAGGGTCGCCTAGGTGAAGACCAAGTGGGTAGCATTCTCCTTCAGGGGGTGTGGCACCCAAAGAATAACAATAGTAGCTTGTTTTTATTGTGTAATGAAAATGTGCTGGGTGCTTTGAATGCATGGCATAATCGAATCCTCCTAACCACGCAGTTAGGTAAGAGGCACTGTTACTGGCCTCATTTTATAGGGAGGCACGTGGAGGCTTGCAGGACTGGGAAATGCGACCAAGATTGCAAGGGGAGGGAGGGAGCTACGAATGCTATCCTGCTTGGCATCATAGGGATAAGGAGAGAACAAAAACATGGGAGAGCTCTCAAGGAAGGGGGAAGAAGGCAGAAGGCTCAGGCAGGAGGAGACACACTGGTGCCAGGGGAAGGGCCTCTTCATCAGTGACTAAACGGAGACACGGAAGGCCTGGTTTTCAGATCCATGAACTACTCAAAGTCCAGAGGAGTCATGATAGCAACCGCTATGTACTGAACACTTAACAGACTCCAGTACTGAGTAAAGGCACTTGGAACCACTTAAGACTACCATAATTTAAAAACAGAAGTCCTCTCATTAGCCCCACAGTCTGGGGCAGGAAATTGAGGCTCAGTGGGGCAAGAGCACAAACCATGAGAAAGTTGCAAGCCTGCATCTGGTTCCCAGTCTACTGCCAGAGTCTTGCCTCTCACATTTGTCCCCAGAATCTCTCTACCACTTTCCAAGCACTGGCAGGGTGCTGGTGTCCTGCATTCCCATCAGGAACAGGTGCCCAGGAGCAGCTTATTTCTCCTTTCCCCTAGGGACCGTAATTTCCTCCTCTATAAAGGTGGTGAGGTATCTGTAAGTGTGGAATACAATCATTGCTTCCAACTCTTAAATTACATCAATCCAGGGACTAAAACTAAGAGGTAGTGTTCTTGCCCTTGGGGAATTTGGTCATTCAGGGAGACAGGCAGGTAAACAATATAAAAACAAATACAAAACAATGCATCAGTAAGAGAGCTAACGCACATACTGGAAAGTGGAAGGGCCTGCATTTCTACAATAAACATGACGTCTTTGAAACTGTATTCACTGCCTTTTTCCTTATTTTGTAGAATACCATCATTTTATTATGTCTGTTCCTTCCCTTTGCTCATGATATTTTATTTTGCAAATCTTTCATAAGTGCCAAAAAGATGAAAGAGTTTTACAGTGGGCAACTGTGTTCTCACCACTTAGACCCTACCGTGAGCATTTTATTACACTTGCTTGATCACACATCTGTACATCTAGCCAACTATCAGTACATTTTAGATGCTTTTCAAAGTAAACTGCAGACATCTATTTGCCATACTTTCCTAAATAGAGCAATTCATTCACAGCAGACACTTGCTGAGGGTCTGTTCTCTCCTGGACTCTGGTTCATAAACATTGGAGGAGCCCCTACTTGAAGGAATCCTGTAGTGCTTGCTTTTGCAAAGGCAACATTGAGGAAAGCTTGTTCTTTTATCAGGTAAAAGCTTTCACTGACTTTATTTATGTGTACATTTTCTTTCCAGGTTTGCTTGGAGTGGAGTTAGATTCTCAAAGTTATCAAAGAGCTATGAGCTAATTCATACTATGCTCGTGCATGCAGATATGTGGTGGTGGTGGGGTCCCTCCTGGGAAGCTTCTGGAGAAGGAAGGCTTTGAATGGTAAAGGAAACACTAGGACCCACTCCTTGCCTGGAGGCCCTTTCTGCTGTCCCTTGGCTAGTAAAGTTTCCCATATTTCTCTGCCCCTCATGGCTCTCTGTCACCCAGACTGGCTCCTTCTTCCCCTTCAGGTTATCGCTGCTTTGATTCTGCAGCCTGAACAGCTGTCTTACCTATCATTATTTCCATAGCACCCTAAGTTTGTCCTTCATATTGTACATGACAATTTATAATTATATTTTGAACATTATTTGTTTAACATTCATTTCCCCCTCTAGACTAAGAGGTTCAACAGGCGAGGTCAAGGCCAGGCAAAAAATGTCTGGTATTTGAGCAGCTGGCTTGGGCAGCCTTAGGAAAGGCAATGGAATAAGAGCAGACAAGAAGTGGGCCGCTTTGCCAAGCAGGGTGGAGCAAGGCCAGGGAGCAGCAGAGAGGAAGGACCAGTTTCTGCAGATGTGGAAGAACAGGGAGAGGAGTTTGGGTGGGACTCTTACAGCTACCTTTTATTGGGTGCTTACCGAATCTGTGCTAAGCACTTACAGACATGATTCATCTATCCTCACAACTACCCTATGAGGTAGGTACCATGATTATCACTCACAAATGATGGAACTGAGGCACAGAGAAGGGAGAGTTGCCTGAGGCCACCTAGCTAGTGAGCTGTGGTGGCAGAGCTCATTCAAGAGTGTTTCCTGATAGTCATCTCCACTGGTGAGGTGACTGGCTGACCTGTGACCCTTGGCAAGGGGAAAAGGGTTCCTCTAGAATTGGTCCTTTTTAAAAATAGGTCTTCACATTTGACCTTTTCAGGACATATGCATGCATGTGAGTCAAAGTTAAATGGCTGTCAAGAAAGCAGTCTGACAGTATCAACACACCCAGCACTGCCAGAAGCACACGCTACATACTTCTGAGTGCCAAGCACTTCCCTGAGCTTTTCACACATATGTACTAAAGCTGGTGATCCTCATGTTCACCCGGCTTTACAGATAAGGAAACTGTTGCACAGGTGGGTGAAGATCACACTAGGAAGTGGTGAAGCTGACCTTGAACTTAGGCTCCCAGAGAAGCACTGTGAATACCGTGCGGGAGCTGCTCGTGCCAGTTTGACCCCATAAAGAGAACAGAAACGTCAGTCATATTCAGGGCCTTGTCTTCTCAGGATACTCAGCATTCAGCCTCCATTCTCTATCCAAAGTTTCTTCCTTGGTCTCTATATTCCCCAAACCTCCATGTTCTGTACCCTAGAGGAACTCTGTTAGCACCTGCCTCAAAAGTCAATGTATTCATTCAAAGAACCAGCTCTTTGCTTCACTGATTCTTTTTTTTTTTTTTTTTTTTTTGAGAGACGGTTTCAGGCTGGCCTTGAACTCACTTTGTAGCTCAGGCTGGCCTCAAACTCACAGTGATCCACCACCATGCCCAGCTGTACTGTTTCGTTTGGCTTCAGTTTCATTAATTTCCACTTTGGTCTTTATGATTTCCTTCCTTGTGCTAGGTTGGACTGCTCTTTAAGTTTGGACTGTTCTTTTGGTTTCTTTGGGACCTTGAGGTGCTTCATTAGGTTGTGGTTTGAGCTTAATGTTTTTTCCTAATGTGAGCATTCACAGCAAAAAACTGCCCTCACAGGATTGCTTTCATTGTGTCCCATAGGTTCTGGTATGTTGTACTGGCATCATCATTTGGTTCTAGGAACTGTTTATGTTCTTCCTTGATTTCTTCTGTGACCCACTGAGTACTTAGAAGCATGTTATTTAATGTCCAGGTGTTTGTAAAATTTCTGTGGTTTCTTTTACAATTGATCTCTAGTTTCAGTGTAATATGATCTGACAATATACACGAAAGAATGTCAATTTTTTGTACTTATTTAACAGGCTTGATGAACTAGTAGTGGAACTTTGGAAAAAGTTCCATGCACTGTTGAGAAGAATGTGTACTCTGTTGTAGTGAAGAACACTCTAGATATCTACTATGTCCATTTGTTTGAAGATGTGGTTCAGCTCTGATATTTCTTCACTGGCTTTTTGTTTAGTTGATCTTCTATTTGTAAAAGTGGGGTATTGAGGTTCCCTACTATGATTGTGCTGTATTTATTTTTTTTTTTATGACCAGAAGTGTTTGTTTTATTAAATTGTTGATGCCAATGTATGGCGCATATATATTTAAAATTGTTATCTCTTCCTGTTGTATTGTTCCCTTAACTAGTATGTAGTGACCTTCTTTTCCTGTTCAGATCAGTTTTAGCTTGAAATTCATTTTGCCTGAGAAAAAGATTGCTACTTGTGCTTGCTTTCAGAGTCCTCGTGCATGGAAAAAAATTTTTTTTAGCCTCTTAATTTTTGGTCTATGAATTTCATTTCAGAGTAGATGTGCCTCTTGTACGAAGAAAATTATTGAGATAGTTTACTGCTTTGTGTTTTGTTTTTTTGAGGCAGGGTCTCACTAGGTAGTTCAGGTTGGCTTCAAACTCTTGCTGAGTCTCCTGCCTGAGCCTCCTGAGTGCTGGGATTACAGGTATGAGCCATATCACCCAGCTTGAGTTTTTTTTTTTTTAAATCCAATCTGCCAATCTGTGTCTTGTAGCTGGGGAGTTGAGGTCATTTACACTGAGAGTTATTCATGAAAGGTATTGATTTATTTCTGTCATTATGTTATTTTTCTGTTGTTGACTCCTTTGTTTTTTCTTTTTACTTAACTTCTCAGCTTCTGGACAGCAAAGGAAATGATTGATAAAGTGAAGAGATAATCTACACAATGGGAAAAATTTTTTTGCGAGCTACTCTTCTGAGAGAGGACTAATATCCAGAATTTATGAAGAAAACCAGCCCTCCAAAAAGACCCAATCAAAAAAAAATTGGCAATTGAAATGAATAGACACTTCTCAGAAAGAGAAATGCAAAGGTCCAATAAATATATGAAAAATGCTTATCTCTAGCCATTAGAGAAATGAAAATTAAGACAACACTGAGATTCCACCTTACTCCAGAGAGAATGACTCTCACCAAAAAATCAAATAATAGGAAATGCTGGTAAGGCTGTGGGGGAGGAGACACCCTTCTACACTGTTGGTGGGAATGTTGACTGGTACAACCACTATAGAAATCAATATGCAGATTCCTCAAAAAATCTAAAACTAGAAATTCCATTCAACCCAGATATTTCTCTTCTAGATATCTTCCCAAAACAGTTAATGACATCATGTCAGTGACATATAAATACCCATGTTTACAGCAGCACAATTCATAATAGCTAAGTCTTGGAAGTAGCCCATATGTCCAGATAAACGGATAAAGAAAATGTGTTATTTATACATACTGGAATACTACCATGCCATAAACAGGGATAAACTTGAGTCATGTGAAGGCAAATGGATGCACCTTGAGACCATAATTTTAAGTGAAAAAAATCAGACGCGCAAGCTTAAATATCACATACTTTCTCTTATATGAGAAACCTAAAGTATAAATAATAAAAGTATAAATCATTTAAAAAGATAAGACAATATGAAACAAGGAGATTGTTATTTTACAAAAGGGAAGGGAACCCAGAAAGGAGAGAGGGAGAACAGAGGAAGGGGAATAAAAATAATTAAGGTATGTTAAGTACATGTACCTACTGCTTTATACATGTGTAAACATTATGTACTGCAAACTGAGGCTACTAAAAAAGTCAAAGTACTTGCAATGGTCTTCCAAGCCCCAACGTGTAGATCCTTTATCTCTATGACTTCAACTCCTCACGTCTCCCCACCAAAGTTCTCAAAGTAAGTAGGCTCCTGCCTGAGGTATTTGCACCACTGTTGCCTCTTTGGGGAATGCTCTATCCCCAGATATCCTCAAGGCTTGCTCTCTTACTTCCTTCAGGTCTCAGTTCAGTTCATTGGTCATATCTCAAAGAGCCCTTCCCTGACTCCATATTTAAAATACCCATTTTTTTCTTCTCCTCTGTCTCCTATCTTCACTGTTTTTCTTCATAGTTAATATAACCATCTAATAGCTTTATTGTCAACTTCTCCCACCATGACAGTGAGCTCAAAGGAGAAAAAGGCAGATCTTGTTCTCACATTGTATTCCAGCACCTAGAGGAGGTGTGGCATGGAGGGGCAACTGCGTGAAGCTTTGTTGAAAGAAGAAGTAGTGATTGAGAGAAAAGAGCTGAAACAAGAAGGTCTTACACATGACCCAGGCATATCAGAGGTGGGATGCTATTAGGTAAAATAAGGGTGAGGTGGGAGACGTTGGAGAAGAAGCTGTTTGGTATCAGCCAGATCTGGGTCCCATTTTGACCCACTCCATTTTCCCATGATTTTTTCACATATAGTCTTGTGTGTGATGTTTAACCACTCTGCACCTCAGTTACCTCACCTTTAAAATGGGAATAATATTGACTGGACAGCGAGGATTGCGGTCATGAATATGAAAGCATATGCCATTCCATTTAGTTCACATCATGTTCTTAATAAATACGCTGGCATGCTGACCTGAGGTGGCTCTTCAGGCTCAGGATGCCTGGGGGAAGTTTATCTCAGACAGCAGGACATGGTTGTTTGGAAGACCTCGAATGGTTTGTGGATATAACTTTGAGTAACTGAATCACAGTGAAAAACTTTCTCTCTTCTCAGTTTTCTTCTAAATTTTCAGATTAGGTTAAAGACAAAGACTTAATTTCTGGACTGGTGTGCCTAAACTCTCTCTCATACTTTTTACAAAGAGGGCATAGGAGCTGTAGCCAGTTATAATGCAATGTCATTGTTTGCACTTGTTTTTCTATCTATGGACTTTCCATCTATGGACAAGTGATCCTGGATTTCCACTTACACTCGTAATAAAATGCATTCTTTTAAAATATACTTAAGCCAGAAAGTAGGCTGGTCTAAATAGACATAGTGGGGAAGGGTGAACGCAGGTACACAACACCATGAAGATGGACTTGGAGGAGGGAGTCTGGGAAGGAGGGAGTCTTGAGTCAGCGAGTGCTCGGCCCTGACCTCTGATAGAATGCAGCAGCAGGCTCAGGCCTGGAGTCTCCAGAACTAACCCTGAGGGCCCTAGATGCACTTCTGCACCCTCTCTTCTCACATCGAGCCTCAGAGCAAGACCCAAATCAGCGCCATGGGGACAGAGGTTAAGGTGCTTCGACAAGCCAGGACTGGCAGGCGACACTAGATTACAGAAAAGTCACGATAAGCTGGAGTTGCAGCTCTTCCTATTTTGTTATTATCACCATCATTACCATCATCACTGAGGAGTTAGCCAGGGAACAACATGGAGGTGGAAGCTGAGGACAGTCAGGAATGATGTTTACATGCTGAGAAGCGTTGGATGTTACAAGTTTGGGTGCGGGTATTGGGGTGGAGAGAGAGACAGAGAGAGAGAGAAAGAGACTGACTGAAAGACATTGAGAAAGACAGATGGAAACCAGCCCCTCCTAATCAAGAATGAATCCCAGTAATTCAAAGCAGTGCCAAGTAGGAGGACCTGGGGCCTCTGAGAATAGAGAAGCAGTCACACTTGCTAGGCAGGGATAAGACCAAGGGAGGACGCCCAAGTTCCTTCCAGAGCTGGGGCTGGGGGCAAGGGCCATGGTGCTGACTGATGGCTCCCGCCTTGAGCTGACTCCTCCCTTGCCAGCACTGCCTGGCCCCGGGGAAGTGGGGGGACGGTTTGCGGTGAGTGGCTGCAATCCCTCCCCTCATGAGTGCCATGAGCTCACACAGGCATACGTGCCCCTCCAGGGCCAGGTAAACAGGATGCTGCCTGGGTCAGTGCCCTCCCTGGACTCTCCCTCCCACTCTTCCCTGGGGATGGCTGGCCCGCCCAGTTAGCTCCCTGCTCTGAGCCAAGAGCAGCCTAGTTGCTAATTGAAACACACTGATGGCCACTATCAGGGCCTTGCTATTATTTCCCTGATGCCTGGGACTCCCATCGGGGGCTTTCCCCAGAGCCGCAGGACCTGAAATGCAGCCCCCTGTCTCCCGGTGTCTCTGTGGGTTGGAAGGTGTGAGGGCAGTCACCTTTAGGTGGCAGTGTGGGGAGGAGAGCGATGAGACCTATGAGGCCGACTGAAACTGAGAAGAGCCGCAAGAGGGCACCCGTTTCGCACCCTGTGCCCCACCTCAGGTTGGCTTACACAGGTCTAGAACCAGTCCTGTCCAATGGGCTTTCCTCTCCTTGCTCCACTTCTAGGGTCCTGTCTGCAACGCCTCTCTCCTAAGTCCTCTCATCCCACCACCTCCAGGAGACACTAACACTCATCTCCTCATGTGCCCCATCCCCACCCTGCGCCCCAAATTCTTGGGGTTGGGCAACTAGAACACTTCTGTGTCTGTCTCATCCCAGTTCTCCCTCCCTCTGTTATGCATGGCTCCTTTTCTGTTTCGACACAGGCCCACAATTACAGTTCATTACCCTATCGGGTAGCTGGGCCCTGAGTCACTGGGGGGAGGGACCATGGGCTGCCCAGCCCTCTCGCCTTCTCCCAACCTACAGTATAAGGAGAAGTGACAGGGAGAAGGGCTCTGGGAAGTAGGGGTATCTGGGAAAGGAAGAGAGAGAGGCTGTAGACCTAGGAGGCAGAATAAGAAGGTAGAGGGAGCAGGCAAGAGGGCTTGCAGAACAGAGGGACAGAAAGGGTCACAAGAAGCGGACTGAAGTGGGAAGAGGACTCTCCAGAGAGAGGGAGCTGGGCAGAGATGAAGCTCCGGGTGCCCCTGGCCAGCCTCCTGCTGGCCCTGTGTCTGGGCAGTGGGGCAGCTGGTCCACTGCAGGGTTCTTGGACAGGAGCTGGACCAGGGATGGGAGATACCATTAGCAATGGAGTTGGGAAGGCCGTTGGTGAAGGAGCTAAAGAGGCAATCCAGGATGCCATTGGCCAAGGGGACAAAGGAGAAGCCAGCTCTGCATTTAGGGAGGCCAGAGGAGATGCAGTCAGCAATAGGCTGGGGGAAGCAGCCCATGCTTTTGAAAACACGGGGAATGAGGCTGGCAGACAGGCTGAGAAAATCACTCAACATGGAATGGATGCTGCCCGCAACCCCACTTCTTGGGTAAGTGGCTAGGAAGCCAAATGTGGACATGGGAGGCTATGCGGACGCTCAGTTGAAAATCATGGCAGTCACGCTAAGTGCATGTATATTGTTCTTGCAGGTAACATCTGGAGGACACGGCATGTTTGACTCTTATAGTAGTCATGGAGGCCAGGGCCAGGGAAATTTTGCAGGCCCAAGGTCTCCCTCAGGCCATGGAAACCCTGGAGCTTCAGAGGGCAGCTTTGGAACCAACTCCCTGGGAGGCTCGTTGAGGCAGGGAGGCAATGGATGGTACCCTAACGTTGAGACCAATTCTCAGGTAAAGTAGGCACCCTGCCCTAGTACCTGCCCTCACCTGCTCTTCACACAACAGTCTCTGCACCTCCCTGGTCCTTCCGGATCCCACACTAAGTCTTTCCCTCCCTGCAGGGATTTGTGGCCCAGCCTGGCTACGGTTCAGTGAGAGGCGGCAACCAAAATTCAGGGGTAAGAGCCAGAGTCTGGGGACAGAGTGGTTTTCTGCATGCACGTGACAGAAAGTAGGGAAGAGCCAAAGGAGGAAGAAAGAGGGAGGAGAGGGATTGGGGTCAGAGGAAGAGGAGGCTGGGAAGAGATGGGTGTGGTGGGAAGCTAGGAAATGAGGGGGGCGGAGGGGACCAGGAGGGGGAGAGGCTTGTGGTGATGGCCTTGATAGGTCTCTAAACCCAGTGGTGCTCTTTTCTCTGCAGTGCACCAATGCCCCACCTACTGGCTCCGGTGGAAGCTCTGATAACACCAGGGTAAGAGGAGGGCCGCCTGTGGTGATCTGCACTGGGGAGAATGGGACACGGCTCCTCTTAGGCTGGGCAGAGAATTCGCCTTGGCAGCGGAGCAAAGGAAAGAGACACACAGTCCCGGTCTCTCATCCTCATCCTCACTCTGTTCTGACCCTCAGGAAAGCAGCAGCCAGGGTAGTGGCAGTGGCAGCAGTGGTGGCCATGGTGGCAACAGTGGTGGCCATGGTAGCAACAGTGGTGGCCATGGTGGCAACAGTGGTGGACATGGTGGCAGCAGTGGTGGCCATGGTGGCAACAGTGGTGGCCATGGTGGCAACAGTGGTGGACATGGTGGCAGCAGTGGTGGCCATGGTGGCAACAGTGGCAGCGGTTCTGGGTCCAGCCATGTAAGTTCTGCTCCTGGCGTGAAGGCAGGGGTGGGTGAGGGCCCTGGTGGTCCCTGCATAGCAGACAGGCTCTAGGACTTCCCCGGAAGCTGCTGCAGCCTTGGAGCCAGTGATATGACCGGCGGTTGTCATCATGAGGCTCCCTCCATCTCTGCTCCCCACTTTCCCAGCCCCAGCCCAGGCTTTTGACAGAAGCATGTCGGGTTTCCACAAGAGCTGTCGTGCCTACTTGTGCCTCCTCTGTCCGCTCCCTAACCTTTCACTCCATCGTGGTGGGGAAGTTCTGTCTCCTTCCAACTTCTCTTCCTTCCCCATCTGGGAGGTCTGGGTAGAACTGGGGGTGACAAAGGGAAGAAGAGGGATGGGCACAGAAAAATAGGACATTCATCTGGGAAGCTCCCAGGAGAACAAGGGTTAGGATTGCATGCACAAAGGCCAGAGGACATTTCTAGAGCTGAGGTGTAGATGACACTAACGACTACAGGACACCCACAAGGACCCGCATTATGGGTGAGGAAGTGGGGGCTGCTCGAAGGAGAGGTCTAAGGGAGAGGTGCTAGAGACAGGTCACCCCATGAGCTCCTTGGAGCCTAGGAATGTTGTCTGACCAGAGGATGTGAGTAATCATGACAAGTCCAGAGAACGACCTTCCTTAGGTTGCTACTCCTTATATTACCCTCTTCCCCTCATCTAGGGCACAGAAACTTCTAGGGATTTTGATGAAAGCTTTTCAGTCTCCAAGGTAAGAAGGCCTCTAAGAGTCCCTTCTGCTCACGATGATCTAGCTAAGGATCCATTTGCAAGTCCTTTGAAGATAACATATGAACTCTTGCTTTCTTTTCCTTCAAGGAAACTGATTCGGATTCAGGGAGCAGAGATACAAGTGGTGGAGGAAGCAAACCTGAGGTCAGTGGCTGGGGAGCACACAGGGGCCCAGATTTCCTTCCAGCTGTGGGAAGCAAATGCAGCGAGGTCAGCCCTTGAGGCTGGGCGTGGGGCCCCTGAGAAGGGAAGGATTACTGCCTCGGGGGAGCTGGGTGCAGTGCTGTCCTTTGGGCGCTGGCCCTGGTGTTCAGGAAGGGACTGAATGAGTCCTTCCTGTCTCTTTCCCACAGTGTGACAACCCAGGGAATGAAGCCCGCATAACTGGAGGGTCTAGGAATGAGGTGAGAACCAAACTGCCTACTTATGACTGTGACTGTCCCTATTCTCACCAGTCCACTCCGCTCAACCCCATTCCTGATAAGCAATTCCACTGGACACATCTGGGGGCGGGGAGGAATCTGACAATTTAGGAGGAAGAAACCAAATGCGTATTGCTAAAAATGGTCTCCAGGCTAATAGTGGATCGGAAATCCTTATGTGATGGCTCACCACGTACTGCAGATTGGGAAGACTCCTATGTAAACCAGTGCTTACATAGTCATTTCAAATGTGCCATCCCAGGCCATGAGCAGAGCTCACAGAACCCTGGCGGAGAAGTGTTTTGGAAAGTTCATTTCCTCCCAGTTATTCTAGCATTCTGGGCATTAGGTGTCAGTTTTTATGGTGCTGACAGAGCAAGTGTGACACTCCTGTCCACACCTAGAGGTCTTGTGCAAAGCCAAGTTCTGATTCAGCAGGTCTGGGGTGGGGCTGAGATTCTGCATTTCTTACCAGCAACTGGCGGGAGGCTGTGGCTGCAGGGCTGGGCACTGGTGGCCACCAGAATGTTAAACATTCTCCCAGTTTGTATCTAGTTTGTTTCTAGTAGTTTATATGCCAAAGTCTTAAGTATGTAGGAAATGAAAACTACTAATCTCCAAACCGAGCATGGTGGTGCATGCCTGTAATTCCAGCACTCAGGAGTCTGGGGGATGAGGACTGTCACAAGTTGAGGCCAGCACAGGCTACATAGTGAGTTTGAGGCCAGCCTGAACTGCATGGTGAGACCTTGTCTCAGAAAATAAATGGACAATTCCACCCCTAAAAAATTCTCAATCTTTTTCCTCCATGGTTTCCGCTCTTGGTATATTACTATAAATGTCTTTATCTTCTTTAGGTATTACAAATACTTATATAATTTCATTTTTAAGAGTAATCCCTGCCCAGGGTTTAGCTCAGTGGCATAAGCACCTGCCTGGCAAGTGTGAAGGTCATGAGTTCAATCCCCGGTGCTGCAAAAAAAAAAAAAAAAAAAAAAAAAAGTAACTCTTTAATCCATCTGGACTTTATTTTGCTGTGTTTGGTTTAGTCCTACTCCCCGATCTAAGCATAATTATCCTCCACTTTGGATCAGAGCTGGGTGCTCCTTTATTTGGGAAAACCAGTTAAAAGCAGAGGGAAGAAACTGACGAGTTATATCACTAGTATTTTCCCCCAAATAACAACGAACACCTCAGTCCTGAACACTGAATCATTTCCATCACTGACTTAAAATGGCACTTTTAACTACCTTTGTATTTGGGGGAAGCTTCTGCAAGTTTTGTTTTGCTACATGCATCCATCGATTGTAACACAGATACTACACTGCTTTATGTACAGTAGCTCATGATATGTTGGTATCTGCCAGTGCAAGTCCCTCCTCGCCGCTGATCTTTTCCAGCATTATTTTTTCACCTATTCCCAGACCTTTATCCTTCCAGATAAATTTCAAAATTATTTTAACAAGTTCTCAAAGACAATTCCATTAGCATTTGTAGAGGAA
Organism: Cuniculus paca; assembly: GCA_004365215.1. Lineage (NCBI taxonomy): Eukaryota > Metazoa > Chordata > Mammalia > Rodentia > Cuniculidae > Cuniculus > Cuniculus paca. The sequence continues at coordinate 13,632 of RJWT010018203.1, forward strand.
ACATGAAATCCATCACACATTTTTGAAGATGGCTGTAGGTTAATTCTCCAGGAGCAATGCTGGCTGAGCACTTAGCTGGACAGCAGAGCAGCTAACTGTACCTCTGGGAATGAGGAAGTGCTGGTGCAGGAGCTCACCTCTGATTTAAGAGAAGACTAACTAACTAGTCTACTTGTGGCCACCTTGGCTCCTGCTGACTGGCCAGCTGCCACCCACTTTTTGCCCAATGCAGCCATAAGCCCAGCTGGGGGCCTCCATTCGGTCAATTCAGGACAACAGTCCGGCTTGCATCTGCTTCCAAACCAGGGGAGAAATTCAGATGCTTTGGTGGCAAAGCTCTTACTTCTGGATTTTGGGCATCTTGCAGAGACAAATATAAACGGGGATGGTGATGTTCTCTATAAATACCTTAAGTTCACATAGAAAGCCAGTCATCACGTGAGGAGGTTGAAACGAGACCTGCCAGGCAGGATGAAGTCCTGGGATGTCCTCTGTCATGCTCATGCCTCAGTTTCCTGATTGCAAAATCCCTCATCTGCAAGCCGCTACCCTGTCCTCTCCTCCCACTGACTTCTCCATGTTCTGTCTCCCTAGGAAGGCAGAGAGACCAGTAAATCTGTGACTTCCCAGGGTAACTCTCAGGTGAGCCTGGGGGGCAGCTGGGATGGCACTAGCAGAAGGGATGGTGGAGTGTGGGCAGAAAGCCAAGGGCTAGGGAGAAGAAACAAAAGTATCAGTTTCTTATTGTAAGCTGCTCTGAATTGGTGTCTGGTGACCATCAGGAGATAATATGACCATCTGGGATCTCCATTCCCCTCCTCCATTCATCCATTCTCTCCCTCCTTTCAGTAGACATCAGAGCCACAGTTTCTTTGCAAGGGGGTAAACTAGACAAAAATAACAGAAAAATGGCCAAGGAACTATTTGCAAAAAAACATACTTAAGAAGGCAGTGTTGAGAAGTGACGGTTGCTGAGCTTTGGGTTAGAAGAGGGGATTCAAATGGCAGTTTGTCACTTGTCATCTGCACATCTCCAGGCAAGTCAGTTAACCTCTCTAAGCCCAGATTCCTTTGGGTAAAATGGAGACAATGACACCTGACTGCTCACTTTCCACAATTACGTTGCAGCTTTCTATGTCAGAACTAGATCGAGGTGGTATGGAGTACAGATACAAAGACTGATTCAGAGGTCAGCTGCTGGACCTCCCCAGTTTCCTCCTCTATAAAATGAAGTCATCTGTAGAGGAATACGACAGAATAAGGCATAGTGCCCTGCACATAGTGGGACAATATTTAGGCACTTTCATTAGCAGTAGTGTTTTGGGGGGAGGCAAAAATACAAATAAAAGTCAAGGGACTGGGTAAGGAACATTGTTGCGATCATTTTGAGAAGTCTTTGAGGTGGAAATCTGGGGTACTGCATAAAGGAGAGAAAGTAGATTCACAGAGAGGAGCAGAAGAGCTTGAGCAGTAATGGAGAGGAGAGGGCCAGGAGCATGTATGACAGGTGGCAACCGTCTTGAACATCAGTCTCCTTTTTCCCCACCAGGGACAGAGAATCGGTGAGGATGGTGAAGGAAATGAAGCAGTCAGTGAGCTCAACTCTGTGGTGAGTGCAAGTGTTATTCCATCTTGCTTGGGTTGCGACTGTGGGGTGAAGCATTATTTGTCCCCCTCTTGACATCTCCCCACATTTCCTACCCATGCCTCTTGCTCACAATGTAGCTTCTTAAATCTATTCCATTTCACATCTATTCTGCAGAACTCCGAGACAGCTCCTGGAGTCTTCAATTTTGACAGTTTCTGGAGGGTAAGTTCTGTAAGATAGCTCTGCTCACTCTTCTTCAGAAAACCAGCCCCTGTCCCTTGGCCCTGGAGGCTGAAATCTCTTTCTATACTGACAGGCCGAAGTTCCCTGCTTCTCTCCCAGCCTGAGGCCCTGGGCCAATTGCATTATGACCTGATATGGATGTTCTTTATGTTTTCTTTGCAGAATGTTAAATCCAAGCTGAGTTTTATTAACTGGGATGCCTTAAACAAGGTAAGCTCTGAAAGGCTATGCAATTCTGATCTTAATGGGAGAGGAATACAGGAAGAAAAGCTATTCCTCTGACTGGTGAGCCAGGGAAACGACAATAGTGGCCATTGAGAGAGTGGTTAGGCCAGTACTAGAACCAAAACCAACGTACAAACTGAGACTTGAAAAGAATGGAGAATTCGGGAACAAATGGGAGCCAGGGATGAGTGCAAGGGATGAGCCTCTAATGCCTCAGCATATAAATCTGCTGCTTCGGAAATATCAGTTTCCTCTTTGGATCTGGAAGGTTAAAGGGACAGCCTGATGTAGCGCAGTGACGATGAACCTTTCAGAGCTTTCAGTGATATGAATGGCCTACTGTGGCATGAGTAGGTTTGCCAACCCTGTCCTAGGGGATTGACTGAATGCGGTGTCAGGTGGAGCTCAAAGGCCCATGAGGACTGACACATGGGGGAAGAAGGGAAAAGGACCTGGACAACTGCTGAGTGCCTGATGGCACTGGACCCTTCTTTCATGGGGCAGGGAATGACAAATTGGGCCTGAGTGGCAGCCGCTTTTTGCCATGGGTCCTAGATCTCCACATTACATTCACTCTGCCCATCAATCACTCCCGCCACCAGAGTGGCCTCTGTGAGCAGCTGAGGTTCTGCTCCTGAATGTGGGAGAATGAAGATGAGGATCCTTGCCTTCCCTAACCCTGTGGTCTTTATGGGAGAAGGGTGGTGGTAGTAGGCAGCCTGACCCAAATTTCAGGAAAAGCAAAGTCTAACCTCTGGGAATGAATGGGATAGAAGAGGTTAAAAGGTCCCAGCTGCACTGAATGAGCCAAACAAATTCTCTTATAAAGATCAGTTTCTGACAGGGGAAAGGCTCCTTGCTGTGGGCCCCGGGGCACTTAGAGTTTGCTGGAAAGGCCAGGGCACACATGGGCACTTCCCAGAGAGCCAGGACAGATAGCTAAGCATTTCTGCCCATCTTGCAGGGGCAGGAAGGGAGCGATCACAGTGGGCCTTCCTGGAGGGGCAGATCCTGTAGAAAGACGGGCAGTCCAGAGATGTAGGAGAGGTGCAGAGCTGTGCTGTCCTCACAGTTGGAGTGAGGGGCTGAGGACTTCAGCCAGAGAGGGGTGAGGGGAAGAGACTCTAGGTAACGCTCCTGGTGAGGCAGGGGCCGCGCAAGCCCAAGGGTGTCCAGATGTGTCTAGATGACAGTAGTGGGCTACAAGGTTCCTGTAGATCTTCAAAGCGGGGGTCGACACCCCATGCCTTGGCCCGCCCCCAAACCCCTACTGCTCAAGCTTCCTCATAGAACTCATTTCTTTGCCCAGGACTCGAGGAGCTTTCGCAAGTCGTGATCTCCAGGCAAGGAGCTACCAGATGGATGGGAGATTCCACTCCCTCCCTAAGGAGCCCCTCCCCAACCCCTAATCTTGTCCCTCACCCCTAAACTTGGTCTCATGCTTTCGAAATAAATAGCTGCCCCACATTCTGGTCTCTGCTCCTTTTATTTTTTCTGTCTCTGCTGTTGGCCACAGGGGTTAGGAGGTGACCACAGCCCCACAGTTTTGGGTGATGTGCTGGAGGTCAACTGGCAGTTGAAAAGGTGGGAGCTGGGGACACTTTGCTATAGTTATGTTTTACCCTGGAGGGGTTGTAACTGGGGGCGAAGACAGTCCAGTGTGCTAGGAGGGCCGGCTGGTCAGTGGCTCAGAGATCTAGTGTCTCCATTTCCAAAATAGCTTCTGGTGTCCTGAGAGGCTCCTGGCTCCCTTAGGCCCCAGCCCTCCAACCTTGGTTACAGTAAGATTCTGAAGGCTGAGAGAAGCAGGAGTCTGAGCTTAGGTGAGCAGGGGTGGGCTCCTTGCTAACCTGCTCCCTGCTTTTCATCCACAGGGCCAAGTCCTGTACCCTAGCACTCGGTTACGCCTCTACTTCCGAAGACTCTGGGAGGTAGGAGAATATCTGTTTCTTAAAGAATTGGTTCATCCTGGTTATCATACCCCTCCCGATGCCTCCCCCAAGGCATGAGCCGACCTATCGCAAAATTGCCCTTTTCATTTTTGAGGCGTGTCCTCTCACTCTAATCTTTTTATTTGTGTATGTTTATGATGAACAATAATTACATTCATCTTGGGGTTACCTTAGTCTTATCACCAATGCCACCTCGAACCCAGACACCCTCAGCCTCTCATTGCGTATCTTCATGGGACCCCCCAAACCCCACTGCTCTCCCAAGTCCTTTCCCGTAGCAGCCTGGAAACTCTCACACAGCAGGGGGCCACTTCCGCCCTGAGTTCTGGCTCTCCTGACACTTTTCTCCCTCTTCCTCCAGGATTTCAAACGAAAGACTCCTTTCTTCAACTGGAAAGAAATTACTGAGGTAAGGGAGTGGGGTGCAGAGCTCGTCACCTCGGTTGAGGAAACAGAGCTGGGGACTTGGGTCTGTCCCTTAGCAGGTGGCTTGCTGAGGCTGCTGTCTCGGTTTCTTGCCCTCACACACTCTCCACCATCCTGTTGTTTTGTGCATGCGACATGGCGTGGGAGTGGGCTGGACGGAGAAGCCGTGAGTCACGGAGGAGAGGACATGTGGGAGGGCCTCCCTCCAATAAAAGCCCAGGGCTCTGGCCTTGGGCTCCACAGGCACAGAATCATGAAGTGGGCCATCGTCTCTGCTCTGCTGCTGTCCCTGCTGGGCCTGGCCTGGCTAGGGGGGACCCACGGCTGGGTGGGTACACAGGGTGCGCAGGGGGGGGGCAAGGAGGGGGGACAGAGAAAGGGAACTGGGCCTGGGATCACTTTCAAGTGCTGGAAAAGGGGCACCATGTAGGGAAGCTGAGGGAAGAGAGGACAGGATGTTGGGGGAGGGATGGTCAGGCAAGTGGGGTTCTGAATACCTGGCTCTTGGGAAGGATGAGCAGGACCTCGGGTCCTGCAGAAGACCACACCTCATTCTTCTTGGCCACTGGTCTCTGGGAAGCAGAACCCTTGGGCACTGCCTGGGCCAGGCACAGGGCCTTCTCCTAGTGTTATCATACACACATGTAGGACCTGTGTGGCTGTGTTTGATTTTTCAAGAAAAGCCAGAAATCGGATTTTTAATTTGTTGGCAACTAATTTAGTATTTTTTAAAGAAGTTAGACCAAGCAAAAACGGTCTGAAGGCTGATGGACTAGCAGTTTGTGATCTCAGGGTTAAGGCTCAGTGTCAGGTGTGGACAAGGCAGAGAGTTGAGTCAGACAGGACTTGACCCTTGCACTGAGAGTGAAGGTGTGAATGGCAGGGTCCTAGTAGAAAAAGGATG
>RJWT010018204.1:0-18980 GCA_004365215.1 Cuniculus paca
GTTCTGTACCACTGAGCTACATCCCTGGCCTAGTGCTTAATTTTTTTTTTTTTTTTTGGCTCCAGGGATTGAACTCACGCCCTTGTGTTTGCCAGGAATACTTAATATTTTTGTGGTAAAGCTGTATAAAAACTTTTTTGAGGCTCTCACTGTGTTGTACAGTGTAGTCTCTTAATGGGCAGGCCCAACTGATTTTTCCACCTTAGCCTCTCAACTAGCTAAGACTATAGATGCACACTACTATGCCAGGCTCAAATATTTTTTAAATGGCCATGACAGAGTGTCCTGCTTTAATTCCTACAGCCCTAGCTGAATTAATACTTTTATTTTTTTGTAATTTCTTTAACCACATGTCATGTATCTTAGGTATTTGTAGTCTTGAATCTCACGTTTTCCTACTTAACATGTCTTTCTCTACATTACCGTGTGTCTTTGTATATGTGTATACATACCTACACATACATGTTTTAATAGTTACATGATTTCCCATTTGCTTATAATGTCATTACTTATCCATTTCCCTAGGGCAATCATTTAAATGGAAAGATGTTTTTCATAATTGTAAATGATATTGCATTGAACTTTTAAAACATATATTTTATTCATATTACTTTGTAGAATATTTGCTTTTAGTGTGGTATTTTCATATATATATTTTGATCATATTCATTTCCCCCATTACCTTTCTTTATACCTCCTTCCACTCTCTTACTCCCTTCCTCTTGTCTAGTAATAGTTCTGTTTTCCTGTCATCTTTGGTTTTGCATTTAGATTCCACATTTTAGAGAAAATATGCAATACTTGACTTTCTGAATCTAGCTTATTTCCCTTACATCTGAAGTTTTTTATACTTGGTTATTTTGGATTTTTTTGTTTTGTTTGACTTAAAATGAGTATTATCTTGCTAACTAAGGCTAATAAGAAAATAGACATTTTTGACATCAGACATGAATTTTCTTTGTATATACATATTTTATGATTAATTCTGCCTCCTATAGAATGTTTTAGAGATTTTTTTTTTTTCAAGGCAGGCTCTCCATCTGTAATCCAGGCTGATCTTGCACACACTATCTGCCTGCTGTAGCCCTCAGAGTGCTGGAATTACAGGCATGTGCCACCAAACCTGGCTGTTTTAGAAATCTTAAACATGTTGTATCCTAACTTACCCTGCTTTTCTTGCCATATTCTTTTTTGGACCAAGCCATTAGTTTTGAGGGTTGTTTTCCTGAGCATGTGTATCCAAGGCACAATAAATATAGTTTATTTGCGGGCTAGCAAATGGAGCTTGAGGGTAAAGCACTTGCCTAGCATGTGCAAGGTCCTACATTTATCCCCAACTTAAAATTTTTTTTTTCTTTTGGCTTCACTCTCATTCCTGCTCTTGAAGTATGTCTTCAATTTCAGTGTTAGAGCCTAAGCGGCATCACTGGAAGAAATCTATTAAAGACTCCTCAATCACTTCTCAGCCTTTTGGCTAAGATCAAGTGTAGTATCTGTTAAAGACTCCTCAGTAAAGAGCCCAGTGGTTATATGGTTGGTCTTACAAAACAGAATCCTTACTTACTATCCCAATAAGCAAAATTTCTCTTAAGTTTAGTTATCAGGAGTAAGACTCAAGCATCATAATTTTGTTTTCAGTCTTTCAGTCTGTCTCTATCAAATCCTTAGTAACTCCATAACCTACTTTATGTATACTTGAATAATAGATATATGGACTAGTATGGTTCAGTATGTCCTCCTTTTCCCTCCCAGTGACATTAGTTGATCAGAGATGATTTGGGGCATTGAGTATTAAAAAACATAGAACTTTTTTTTTTTTTGGTCTTTTTTATAATTGACTAATTTTTTTACTAATTCCTCCCATCCCCCACCCCCAGCACCAGGGATCAAACTCACAGCCTCATACTTGCCAGGCAGGCGCTTACACCACTGAGCTGAATCCCCAGCCCTTTTTTTTTTATCTTTTTGAGACAGGGTCTCACTGTGCATTCCAGGCTGCCTTGAACTCACTTGTAGCCCAGGCTGGCCTCCAACTCACAGCAATCCTCCTGCCTCAGCCACCATGCCTGCCCAAAACATAGAACATATTGATAATATGTATTTTGAGACCTGGTTCATTATCTGTTGTGTGTCTTGGAGAAAGTCACTTAATTCCTTTTTTGAGTGTTAGTTTTTCTATTTATAAAATGTGCAGAATGCTTCACAGTGGTTGAGATTTGCATGAGATACTAACAGTGATTTAAAGCACCATATATCATGAAAGTTATCACTAGTTACCTTAATAATGTTGAGGGAGTATTGACATTAATGGGCTGTGAAATACAGCTGAGTTAAGCTTACTGGTGTGTAGTTCAAAGATGTGATCTCCAGGAAGAAGCTTTGAGAACTTTGTTGTTCAAGCCCAGTATCAACCGTACCAACACAGGGTACTGAGAATTTGCAGACTGTAATACTGTTAATGATGAAATAATATGTGACATGATTTACATTTGTGGCATTCATGTATGTACACATTCAATATAATATTTGAATAAATATGTTATCAGAAGGTAACTTTAACTTTTTATCATAACTACATATTAAATATGAAAGCTTTTAGGGTTTTTTGGCTGTACCGGGGATTTAACATGGGGCCTCCTGCATGCTAATCAAGAGCTCTGTCACTAAGTAGTATCCCTGCCTCAAAAGTTTAACTTCAGCAGAGGTCATATGATTTATAGTGGTCCTGGAATAGCGACTTATTCTTGCAAAGTTATCACATCTTAAAATGTTGAGTGCTTGATTATAATTTTTTACTTTATATAATGAAGTAATTCAGATATAGCTAATAGTGACTGTTAGGGGCACATCCCTAGAAGCTGGGCACAAAAAGCTTGTTTCTTTTTCTACAATATGTTGAATTTTCTTAGATTTCTCTTATAATTCTCATTAAAAACCACATTTGAAAGATATTTCTAAGCCGGGCTAGGTGGCTCACGCCTGTAATCCCAGCACTCCGGAGGGTAAGACAGGCGGATTGTTGTGAGTTCGAAACCAGCCTGGGCTACAGAGTGAGCTGAAGGCCAGCCTGAATGGCATAATGAGACCCTGTCTCAAAAAGACAAGGGCCAGGGATCTAGCTCAGTGGCCTAAGCGCCTGCCTGGCAAGTGCAAGGTCATGAGTTTAATCTCTGGTGCCACCAAAAAAAAAAAAAAAAAAGATATTTCTAGCCAGATTTATATGTAAGAAACTAGCTTTTATATATATTTGAAAGAGCAAGTCAGTCTCCAACAGGTTTCCCATCATCAAATAGATATAACCAGGTATGTGGTATTTGTAAACCCTGAAGTCTTTTTTTAAAGTATATATTACTATTGTTAGTTTGTTGCTGGCATATGATTATCACTGGCTGTAGGGTTAGGGAAAGGTGGTATAAAAACCCTGAAAATGTTCATTCTTTCTTTATTTTAGCAGTAGATCTCCTAAGGCTGAGGCAGGAGAATCACTGTGAGTTCAAGGTCAACCTGAACTACACAGTGAGATCTTGTCTCAAAAACAAAACCCAACAACAAAAAAACACACAAATAGATCTAATGAATGCAGTGATCTTGGGTGATTTGTCCAGCAGTGCTGATGTTGTTCAGTATACTTTTACCTTTTCCTTTGGAAGTTATTCTCTTCTGTTATTTTTGATGGTAAGTTGTCATCCCTTAACATATCTTTTACATTATAGAAACAGATAAGATTGGGGATTTAACTCTAAATATAGGTCATGATCAAGCTATATAATGCCATTTCAGTCCAGAAATTATCTCACAACCTACATTTGTAGCTTTTCTTCACACTAAAGAAACCACAGCTTGATTCTATAGTAATCAGTACTTTAAAATGCCTGCATGATAAGCCTTTCTTAACTCTGATCCTGTCAAATTCTTGATTCATTTTTGTTGTTTTTTTGTACTAGGGATTGAACCCAGAACCTTCACATTGAGCTACATTCCTAGTCCTTTTAATTTTGAGACAGGGTTAAGTTGCTTATGCTAGACTTAACCTTGTGATCCTTATTGCTGGGATTACAGTTGTGCACCCCACCCCAGCTTCAAGTCCTATTTTTTTTGTTTCCTTTTTTATCCCCTCAAAAGTGTTTATCCAAAGACTGGGAATGTAGGGCTGGGGATTTAGCTCAGTGGCCCAAGCACCTGCCTGGCAAGCACAAGGTTGTGAGTTCGAGCCACGTTACCAAAAAAAAAAAAAAAGATTGGAAATGACACACTACCTCCTACTGAGGGAGGGGGATCAAAAGTTGAAAGCCAGCCTGGAGAATAGTAAGATCCTATCCCAAAATTAAAAATTTGGAAAAGGGCTGGGGATATGGCTCAGTGTTAGATTGCCCCTGGGTCAGACCCCTAGTACAGTTGGGAGCGGGCAGTGTTTACTAGTCTAGAGGCTTGTTAAGTAGCTACCTTGGCCTTTTTGCACTGCTTGGGTACCATTTGGGATTGTTGTATTTGGTACTTGAAGTATTTACCAGTTATTGCTTCTGAATTGTTTTACCTGGTAGAATCTTAATCCATGAGATTCAAATCTGTTTTAAGTAATAGGTGCAATTCCTGAGCAGTCACTACCTTTCAAGTCAGCAAGGTTATTTTTCAGGCTTCTTGTTACTTCCTTAAGCAGGCTTTGTTGTGGTTGACATATAATTGCAGAGTAGGTTTAATTCCTACACATGGTACTTCTCATGAAACTCTAGGCACAAGCAATACCTGGACCTTATGTGGTTGGGACTAAATGAGATACTATATACGAAAGGGCTTTCTGCATCCTAATGCAGTGTGTTATCAGTGTGTGGTAAAATTTTTAGGTGCATTAAATTCTGCTGTCTTTGTAAAGGTCATATTGTAGAAGATTACAAAAAGCTAAAATGACATTTGATCATTGCATTTTCTATGATTCATTCTATTTCACCTTATTCCACCAGAACTGCTTGCTACTTGATAGCAAAAAAAAAAAAAAAAAAAACTTCCTGAAAAGAGCAGTATGGTGCTATTTCTTGGATATCCCAGGACCAACATGTCATCCCAGTGTCATCTAGAGCAAAGCCATTGGAAAGGGTCCATGAGGGAAAAAAATTTCTATATTCTCATGACAAAGTTAAATCAAAGCAAATGAATAGGGAATTTTTGTAAAAAGAAACTTTTATGCTTGAAAATAAAGATTGTTTTACACATTTACATCCAAATATATGCATGAAAAGTTTACAAAAAATGTAATGGGTTTATCTGCCAGTAAGATTGTGCCAACTTATAAGTTGTTCACTGTTATTATTAGTTCTAGAGGAGTACAAATTATTGATTTCTTCATTTTATCTTTTAGAGTTATGCCCAGCCAAGTCTTCAGTATATTCAGGGACAGCAGATTTTCACAGCTCACCCACAAGGAGTGGTGGTACAGCCAACTGCAGCCGTGACTACAATAGTTACACCAGGACAGCCGCAGCCTTTACAGCCTGTAAGAAATATTTCAGTTGCTAAAACTCTCATTGGTTGTCTACCTTGTATTTAGATTTTCTTTTGTTTGGGGGTTGTGTTTATATTTTAGTGTAGGTAGTCACCAGTTTTACTTGAGTACCCTTGGAACATGCATTCAACCATTCTATACAAAAACTTTTTTATGGAATTTACAACCATGTTTATTGATATATATTTGCCTCCTAGAATTCTTTTTGATATTTACCCTGGCTGTACATTTTTACACTTTATGAATTTTTGAAGTAATTTTCTAGACCAGGTATCTATTGGTATATACTGAGTACTAGAATATAATACTGTACTAATCAGTACAACCTAGGTTAGGGGTATAGAATTGCATAATATACTTTACTGTATATGTTGTATAATAAAAGCTTGGTGCAACACATGTGGAAGGTTGAATAAAATGGAAAATGTGAGGGGTGGGATGGCAAAAGATATGAAAGACTAAATAGAGTAATGTGATTGAAGCCTTTCATACCAATCTGGCAACTGAAGTTGGCTTTAAACAGATAGAAAGGTTGGTGTAGACAGTACCATATGATTTGGAATATTGTTAAGTGACACAGAACTTAGGGAAAGAGGTCATTTTACTGACTAACCAGAGCCCTGTGGGAATGGAGGAAGTAAAACTTAAACTGGGCCAAAAACCCCAGCTTGGTAGAGTAAGGTGAGGCTAAAGAGGGAAATACTCAAAGCAGGGATGCTCAGAGACCTGTGTGAGGACATTTAATTCAAGTCTGGGATCTCATGTTCTTTAACTGCTCAGATGAAGGTAAAGCTAAAAAAAATTATGCTTCATTAATTAGTTTACACGGGGGAACAGTGAAGAATATCTATCTTTATGGCGATTTTTTTTAGTCTACTAGGACTGCTGTGACAAAATACCAGACTGAGTGGCTTAAACAAAAGAAATTCATTTCTTAAGGTTGTGGAGGGTGAAAGTTCCAAGGTGTCAGGGCTGGTTTCTCTAGAGGCCTCTATGTGTGGCTTCCACTTGGCCACCTTTTCACTGTGTCCTCACAGGCCCTTTTCTCTGCAAGCATCTTCTGTTGTTACCTTCTTTTCCTGTATAGACTTCAAGTCCTATTGGATTGGTTTCTCACATTTAAGCCTTCAGCTGAACCTTAATTACCTGTTTAAAGTCATTACCTGCAAGTACAATCACAGTGGGGTTAGGGCTTTAGAATGTGGAGTTGGGGAAAACAGTCAAGTTCGTTACAGTGATTATGAGGCTTTTTATGCTTTTTAACCTGTAACACTTAAAATGCAGCCATGAAATTTCAGGCCTACAGAAACATACAGAAAAATACAGTGGATAGATGTTAACACTGTGTCATATTTGCTTTTCTAGTTTTGTTTTTAAAACAGAGATCTAATCATTATCCTGAAATTAGTATATGCCATTTAGCATTGGCTATTTAAAGCTGGATTAACACTGTTCTAGATGATAAACAGCTGAGTATTTTTAATGTGTTATCTTGAATGGTGAATTTGAAGCCACTGTTTTTCTGATGCATCCCTGATGCTCTTCGTATATATTGTCTCTTTAGCCATTTTCTAGATTTTACTTTTCCTTTATCCTTTCTTGAAGAACTAGATGCTTAATTGAGCTATTTTCTCCTGTTGAGCCAATTGAACGATATGTTATTGATTAAAAAAAATGTGTGTGTTTTTAGCCTGAGATGGTTGTGACAAATAATCTACTGGATCTGCCACCTCCATCTCCTCCCAAACCAAAAACCATTGTCTTACCTCCTAACTGGAAGACTGCGCGAGATCCAGAAGGGAAGATTTATTACTACCATGTGATCACAAGGTAAGAGGGCTGTGTGAGATCCCCTAATATGCTTTCATTTGGTCCAAGAGACTGCCATCATCCGGGGAGCTTTAAAGTTTTTGGTTGCACACTGTGTTTTAGTGCTACTGAATTTCCAGAATCGTATCTTAAAAGATATTTTAGACCTTAGATTTGGTACTTTTAAAAATACGCTTTTGATGTACTTTTTTTTTTTTTTTAGATGGAATATCACTAAATGTCCAGACTGACCTGTAACTTGAAATCTTCCCGCCTCAGCCCCCTGAGGTAGCTGGGATTATAGGCATGAAGTATTAGGCTTAGCCTATTATGATGTATTTTAATCTGTAAGACTCTTGGAGAAAACTACAGATTGTTTAAAAGTAGTAGTAACTTTATCTAACACTGTATATGGGGATATATGTAAAAGCCCCGAAAAACAATACTTTGACTGCCGGGTGTGGTAGCGCACGCCTGTAATCCCAGCACTCTTGAGGCAGGAGGATCCTTGCAAGTTCAAGACCAGCCTGAGCTACAAAGTGAGCTCAAGGCCAGCCTAAACTGCATAGTGAGACCCTGTCTCAACAAGACAAAAAAAACCTTTAAGCTTTGCTGGCTAAGCAATCTTATTATCATAACTGTTCAACTCTTCTAGTATTGTGTAAGCAACGGTAGATGATATGTAAATGATATGTCTATGTTCAGATAAATTTTACAAGCAAAGCGTAGTGATACCTTCTATATTCCTAGCACTCTGGGAAGTTGAGGCAGTAGGACACAAGTTCAAGCCCAGCCTGGGTAACTTGGTGACTTAGCAAGACTGTTTCAAAATAAAAAAGATCCTGGGTTCAGTCCCCCTTTGCAAGGAAAAACAATAACAAAATACCCTTACAGAAATATGGCGGAGGCTGGATTTGATCCATGAACCTCAGTTTGACAGTTCTGGTATATATATATAAAAATTGACTATCTTTGAGACTTTTTCTAAGAAAACAGGATTGTTTAGTTTGGACAAAACTTATGTAAACTTACACAAAACAAAAGTAGTATAGTATTAATAAGGCAATGTATTGGAAAGACCATTACTCATAGTTATTTAACATTTTTTACAAATACCTTTTAGATAGGTCTGGGTTTGTACTGTGGTAAGCTGTGTGCTTTCATTTGTGAGGGCCCTCGATTCCTACTACCAAATAAAAAAAATACCTCTTTAGTTGCATAGTTTTATATAGATCTGCGTGCTTTCTGCTTATGTGTGTACATTCATCAGTATGTAATATTATGTCAATTGTTATGCATGTTTTATAGTCTGCTTCATTTACCAGTAAAGATGATGGGCTACCAAATTTTGTTTAATTAACCCTGTCTGATTATATCAGGTGGATCTAATCCTAGACATTCTCAGAAACAATCTTTGAATAGGTTCTTTTGTTTTCCAGTGCTAGGAATTAACAAGTTCACCATGAGGCTGTAATTTGTGTCTCGCTGCTGGGTGGCCTCAGCCAACAGTGGTACATGCATGACTGTCCCATCTGATGGCCTTTAATTAATTTTATTAGTGAAAAGAACAAGGGGCTGAGGATTTAGCTCAGCAGCACAAGCGCCTGCCTGGCAAGCACAGCATCTTAATTTTGATCCCTGGTACCAAAAAAGAAAAAAAAAGAACAATAAAGATGACAAGATAAAAGTGGTTATGATATAGGGGAAAGAAAATCTGTTAAATGTCTGAAATCCCAAGTTACGTTCTCTAAAATCGGAATGAATTCTAGCAACAATGGAGGGTAAGAGTAGGAAGAATTTATTGAGAGAAAGAAAAGCTTCTGAGAGGGACAGGAAAGTGGGTTGCCCATTAATCCCACTTCTCAAGGGTGTTTTATTGAGCAAAGCCACAAGGTGAGTCAGGCTTAAGGTGGGACAGAACCGTAACCAATCAATAAGATAACAAGTATAGTTGCTTAGGTAATATTGATCCAATGACAAATCATGGGATGGGTGTGAGGTGTGACCAAAAAAAACTGTAGTCATCCAGTAAGATTACAAGTATAGTTGCTTGGGTAATGTGGATGAAATGGGCCAACAAGTCAAAAGCAGCAAGTGCACATGGGCAGACAAGGACTTTCCTGGAGGGGTGGTTCAGGAAGTTTAGTCGTCCACCCCAAGGTGATTGATGCCTACCTGCAATACCAGTCACTGCTCTTCGTCCCTTTGGGAAGTATATGGGTGAGTGGCTCTTTTTCTTGAAGCCTGGCCTTCAGTGAGTACACCTCGAGCCACAGTTGTCTTCTACATTGACCTCTTGAGGGCCCAGCCCTGTCTGACTACAATATTTCCACCAAACCTAGCTATCTGTAATACTAGATCCCAGTGTACCACTGGCGGTTCGAGTGGTGGGAGTGTGTTAAACCCAGGGCCTTGCTGATGGTAGGGCAGTGCTCTTCCACCAAGCCACATGCACATTCCCAAATAGATTCTTACAAGTGAAATAGTTGAGCAAAACAGATACAAATTTTGTGTTGAGAAATTTGTCAGCGTTTGTTTTGTTATTGTGTCTCTTTTTTTCTCTCCCTCTTTCATTCCTTCCCCTCTCCTCCCCTCTCCTCCCTCTCCTCCCTCCCTCCCTCCCTCCCTCCCTCCCTCCCTCCCTTCTAGTGCTAGGAATTGAACCCCAGGCTTTCACAGTGAGCTACATCCACGGCCAATTTATTTTATTTTATTTTTTTTTTTTGCGGCACTGGGGATCAAACTCATGTCCTCGCACTTGCCAGGCAGGCGCTTACACCACTGAGCTAAATCCCTGGCCCTTGTCTTTTTGAGACAGGGTCTCCCTATGCTGTTCAGGCTGGTCTTGAGCTCACTTTGTAGCCCAGGCTGGTCTCGAACTCACAACAATTCTCCTGCCTCAGCCTTCCGAGTGCTGGGATTAAAGGCATGTGCCACCAGGCCTTGCTAATCCACAGCCCTTTTTTACTTTGAGACAGATCTAAGTTGCTGAGATGCCCGTACAGGGTTCAAACTTGGAATTCTCCTGCCTCAGTGTTCCAAAGTATTGGAATTACAAGTGTGTGCTATCATGCCCACCTCAGTTTGTCATTTCTAAAAGTTTGTGCAAATTTAGACTTCCACAAATTAGTGTGCAAAAATGCCTTTTTCCTCTTGTCAGCTCTTCATCTTGTCTAATATGTGACAAATCACTTTCATTTTCAATTCTGTTATTAAAATGAAGTATCTTTATTAGATTACTGGCAGCTTTTGTTTCTCTTGTGCATTGCTTGTTTGGGACATCTCATCAGTCTCCATTATTTCTCTTCATAAAGAATATTGCAAATGTTTCTGTATTTGGTATCTTGTAGTATAAAGAAGTTTTGGAAAGTCATATATTCTCATTTTGTACTTTCTTCTTAGAAAATCCTTCATTACTCTTGTTAACATTATTTTTGTAAAATGAGCCCTTACTATGTTGCTAACTAAATGTGTATTGATTTTAAAAACCAGTGTTATAAATTTAACCAAAACTTTCTTTTAACCACCAAAACAAAGTTTTTAGTATACTCTCCTCATCCTATTTCTTATTTATATGTGTACCTTTTCCATGTTTTGGTAGGTTTTCCCTATCTGGCACCTACAAATGGACATTTATGTGTATCTATTTAGTGTTCATAATAAAATCATGGTTTTGATTCATATATTTCAATAGAAAGCCTAACTTTTTTTTTAACCTAGTTCAGTAGGTTGCATGTAAGCTGTTTTCATGTTCATTTATATTATTTTAAAGAGAAAAATACAGAAAAATCAAGCAAACAAACCAAAAAACAACAAGAAAAGCAAAATGACAACGGATAATAGTGATACAGGATTTCAAAACAAGATGATAGAAATTTAACAATGGTTGTTGTATTACATGTTGTTATCTTCAAAGTAGTTACTCAGGTTACCAGATATAGGCATGCAAGGTTTATCAAACAATATTATTTCCCTTTAAATTGATCTGCATCAGGTGTCTTTAGTGTTGCTGACTAAAGATTGATGACTGTCCTCATAGCATTTCCTGTGACATCTGACTTCAGACTTATAAATATGAATATCCTTAGTTCCAGTTTTTATCCTATAGATTTAGCTTTAAAAAACAAATCCTTGGCTGGGGGTGTAGCTTAGTGGCACAGTGTCTGCCTCGTAGGCTCAAGTCCCTGAGTTCGATACCTGGCTGAGTCCTTCTTTTTGCAGTCAGTTAATATTTTTAGCAGAAAACACATGGTTTTAACCTGTACATACTGTCAGTCATTAAACCAAAGAGACAAAATTACAGTCAACATTCATGCAGCGTGTGGTGGCAAAGGCCTATAACCCTAACTACTTGAGAGGCGGAGGTAGAAGGATCACGAATTCAAGGTCACCTTGGGCTATCTCAAAATGAGGGCTGGGGATGCAGCTCTGCACACTTTAGGTCCAATCCCCAGTACAGAGTGGGTATTTCTAAAAGCAAGGGACAGTTTTTTTTTTTTAATGGTCAGGGACTGAGGACTGTGTTGTGATTTGACTTAACTGTATTTTGCTCCAAGTATACACTAGGTTATAATCACTATTGATTTCTTGACCTACAAAGGGTAGCATAGGTAGATACCTACTCCACTTACATTTTAAGCTTTTCTAAATCCCATTTCCAGGAAATTAAGAGTTGAGTGAGAGGTACACAAAATGTTATATGTCAAACTCATAGTGCTGGCTTATTCTGCAGTCCACTGTATATTGTACTTTTTGTGTCCTAGCCATGACAGCGTGACTGTTCTTACCTCCTTCTAGGCAGACTCAGTGGGATCCACCTACTTGGGAAAGCCCAGGAGATGATGCCAGCCTTGAGCATGAAGCTGAGATGGACCTGGGAACCCCAACATATGATGAGAACCCCATGAAGGTGAGTGTGGTTTACACGTGTTTCCTGAACGGTTGACAGTATTTTCTGTCCTTTTTTTTATTCTGAACACATGAAAGTTCATGTGTCAAGATGGAAGTGAAGGCAGAGAGAAAGACTTCTTTAGACTTTCAAGGACTCAGCTGCATACTAGTTACACTCATTGAGGGATATATATATATATATATATATATATATATATATATACACACACACACACACACACACAGGAGAAGGGTTTGAAAACAAGTTAGGGACACTAAGAACAGTAACAGGCAGAGAGAATGAGAGAGGCCACAAGATAGTCACAATATTCATCTTTTATCACTTAGTATATCTTAATTCTTTCCTTCCTAGTCAGTATTGATTTGCATTCTTCTTGATAATGAGATGAATTGATAGATGGTTTCTTTCTACATGTGTTTTGGCTCTTTAAACTGAACACTTACCTCTATGCATGGTATGGTTCAGTGTTTTGTTTGGAATCTGGAATGAAGTTAAACTGGTTACATTAAAACTTACAAAGGCATATAAAACTACCTTCCTCTCCTTTTTAAAAGAAGATGTGGCCGGGCATGGTGGTACACTCCTGTAATCCCAGCACTCAGTAGGCTGAGGTAGGAGGACTGTTGTGAGTTCGAGACCAGCCTGGGTTACAAAGTCAGCTCAAGGCCAGCCTGAACTGCATAGGGAGACCCTGTCTCAAAAAGACAAGGGCCGGGGATTTAGCTCAGTGGTATAATCCTGGCAAGCTCGAGGTTGTGAGTTCCATCCTCAGTGCCAAAAAAAAAAAAAAGTGAGGTGTTTTTATTTTTGATTTTTGTATCTATATATTTCTTTACAGTGGAATGCTACTCTGCCATAAAGGATAGGCTTGAGGTATTTCTAAGTAAATGGATGCACCTTGAGGTCATACTCTTAAATGAAATAAATCAGACACACATGTTTAAATACCACATTGTTTCTCTGATGTAAAAAACAAAGTGTAAATAAGAACTGAAATGTATAATAGGTATTGTGAAATAGGAAGAAAATGTTCAAATGGGGAGGGTTGCAAGGTATGGGGAGGGGAAAGGAAGGAAAAAAGGAAAAAATGGAAACAAAACTTATAAATGGGGAGGGAAGGAGAGGTTGAAGAGAGGATAGGGGAATGGGGAACAAAACAAATTATATCATGTACAGGTACAAATTCTCTATGATGAATGTGGTTATTTTATATACCTAAAATGTACTAATAAAATATGATTGGGCAAAAAATTTGAGATAGAGGGAGTTTATTGTGGAAATACTGGAAAACAGAAAAGAAGCAGCTGAGCGTGGTGGTGCACATCTGTAATCCCAGAGCTAGCAAGACTGAGGGAGGAGGCTTGCCATGAGTTCAAGGACAGTTCGCACTACATAGTGAGATCCTGTCTCCAAAAAGAGAAGAGCTTATTTATCTCTGCCTCTGTCAAGACAATAATTGAGATTAGAGATAATATAAATCATATACTCAGTGACTGAGTTAAAAGAACCCTTACCTTTTTCTACTCATAACAAGACTCACCTGTCTTCAAGGGTGTGGTATCATAAATGAAATTAGAGACCACTCTTTTAAAACCTGAATAATGGTTTTTTAGTTTGAAAATGAGTTACTAGTTAGGAAGGACAGGTGAAAGGCGGAAGAAAAGAAGGTGCCATGGAGCGAAAGGTAAGTGATTTAGAAATAGATCCATACCTTCTTTTGTAATTAGGAGGGAATGCATTTTTTTTCTTCACCATGTGTTTAGTGTTTGCCAAAAAGATCTACAATTAAGTTAAATCCATGTGGAGCTCATTAAATTTCAAAAGAATTTCTTAAATGACTTGGCCACTTGACACCAGCTGCCATGCTACCATGTTTTCTTGAATCATTGAGGAATATGCCCAGGACTGCTGGGCTACTGCTATTTGAATTATCCGTAAACTTACAAACAAGCAAAAAGCCACAACTCGCTCTTTCATACTTCTGTAGCTGTGTAAGTTACATCTTTTGAAAAACAAACAGGCATTGTGATTGAGCTGCCGCAGTACGCCTGAGCTCCGGGTCAAGTTAGCAAGGGATATTGTCAACCAGGGCCATGGCATACGCCCACAATCCCAGTACTTGTGGAAGGATCATAAATTCGAATCCTGCCAGGGCAGTTTAGCAAGACCCTGTCTCAAAAGGTGATGGGGTGGCTGGGGATGTAACACCCCCTGGGTTTGATCCCTAGTACTGTGGGCAGGGAGTGTGTAGACTTTATCTTCTACATAAAGCCAAGTTCAGCACTTTCGCCAATAATCAAGATTCACTCTTTCATTCGAGTGTGTGTATATTAAGAGACCTTTTGAAATGGCCGGGCATGGGGGCGCACTCCTGTAATCCCAGCACTCAGGAGGCTGAGTCAGGAGGATTGTTGCAAGTTTCAGACCAGCCTGGGCTACAAAGGCCAGCCTGAACCACATAATGAGACCCTCTCTCAAAAAGACAAAAAAAAAAAAAGACCTTTTAAAGCAAATGAGGCATAAGCATGTTGCTCATTTAATGTTCAGGGGGAAAGTGCATACCCCCCACTGTTGTATTGTGTTTTGTTTTGTGTACTAGACCTTGAATCCAGGGTCTTTGCACTGAGCTACACCTCTACCCTTTTTAAATTTTTATTTATGTATTTTTTTTGTGTTCACTTCAGTAGCACATATACTAAAATTTTATTTTTTACTTTGAGATGTAGTCTTGCTAAATTGCCCAGGATGAACTCAAACTTGAGAACTTCCTGCCTCAGTCTCTCAGAGTGCTGGAATTACAAGTGTGCACCCCCCCGCCCTTTCTTATGTGAAGGCCTTGTGCTAGGAAATCCAGCTCATTGAAACAGCTAAGTGAGAAGTAGAAACCAAGTAAAAGGGCAGGCTTATGTGTCATATTTAGCAGTTAGACCTCTATTCCCTGCCCACATACGTGGTGGGAAACCTTTAAAGTGGTTTGAGAAAGACACAGTCAGACTTTACTTTTAGAAAGCTTTCTGGTGATACAAGGCATAGTGGTAATGCTTGTGATCCCTACATTCTGAGCCCGAGGCAGGAGAATTCAAGCTTGAGCCCACCCTGGGCAACTTAGTGAGACTCTCTCTCCCAGTTTAACAGAAGAAAGCTTTCCAGTGGTGATGGATGGAGGGGGTTGACCTGTGGAACTGAGCAGCAAGCAATGAGCATGTTGTAGTAGGTCTATAGACCCAGCAGCAATAGACATTACTTTTTCTTTGTTTTTGTTTGTTTGGTTTTGCAGTCCAGAGGATTGAACCCAGGGCCTTTGCACTGAGCTACATTCCCAGTCTTGTTGGGGGGCAGGGGGTTAGAGTCTCACTCAGTGGCCCAGCCTGGGTTTCAGTTTAGAATCCTCCTGTCTCAGCCTCCCAGATTGTTGACATTACAGTGTGTGCCACCGCACCTGGCTAAGCATCACCTATTAATGCAAAATCCTAGTTCATATCCCATACCTTAGGCAAGATACATACACATTTAAATCTAAGTGAGGATGGTATTAGCTGTTTGTGGCTGCCTGTAGGACTATAAACTTTAAACCTTACTATATCCATTCCACTCAGAGTGAATATATTTATCTGTTTACGCCTGATCTCTATTCCACTTACCATGGGTGCACGTGCATTTGGGGATTAGTATTAGAAGTATTACAACCAAAAGCTAAAGCCTGAATCATACTCTTAATACCTTGTGCATTGGATCCAAATACACATTCAGATCATACAGATCTGAGGTTAATCCCACTCCTTTTTACATTTGGCTACTTAATATCCACTTGAGTTCCTGTACAACATAAGCTTTCAGTGACTATAGGAGGATGAACTACCTTTCTGTCACAGTGACAGAATACTGTACCTGAGATAAATCATTTAGGAAACAGCAGTTAGTGCAGGCTCACAGTTTCAGACCTTGATTGTGTGGCCTGTTACTTTGGGACTGGGAGAGGCAGAATATCAGTTCAGGGGAGTGCACAGGGGAGCAAAACTGCTCATGTAATGGTGGCCAGAAAGGCAAAGAAAAATGTACCCCCCAAGCACACATCCCAGAATGACCTAACTTCTCCACTTAGGCCTCACCTCTTAATAGTGCCATTTGTCAGCAACCCAGCCTTCCCCACATGGCCAGCCAGCATAGTTGAAGATCTAAACCACAACAGTAAGTGGTTTGAAAAAGTATGCATTATATGGTTTTATAGTTAATTGTGGTTTGGACTTAAGTGCTAGAGATACTTATAGAGGGAAAAGTATAATATTAAGAGGAAATCAAAGAAAATTTTAGAGAGAAGATAGTATTTGAATTAGACTTTAAATAAGAGTTAAGCTCTTGAGATCTGTCCTTTTTAAATCTCAAATCCTGCCAGCCCTCATGTGACCCAGGGACTTTCATTCCTAAATCCTGGGATTATTTGAGAATTTCCTTGTACATTTTTCCGTGGTACAAGAGAAGAAAGGATAGTGTAAGTTTTCCTTGAAGTTAGCTGACTTAAAACAGCTTACTTTTATTTTGACTTTTTTTTTTTTTTTTTGGCGGCACCTAGGATTGAACTCATGACCTTGTGCTTGCCAGGCAGGCGCTTAGGCCACTGAGCTAAATCCTTAGCCCTTGTCTTTTTGAGACAGGGTCTCACTATGCCGTTCAGGCTGGTCTTGAGCTCAGTTTGTAGCCCAGGCTGGTCTCGAACTCACAACGATCCGCCTGTCTCTGCCTCCCGAGTGCTGGGATTATAGGTGTGAACCACCACACCCAGCTTTTATTTTGACTTTTTGATTTGCTTTTGGGAATTAAAATATTGTCATTTTTCCCTGATACATGTGCTTTGAAATTTTGTTGTAGTTTTTTTTTTTTTTTTTCTATTTATCTTGGAATAAAATGGATTTGAAAAATAAATAAAAATAGTAAAAATCAAAAAAAGAAAAGCTATTATGATTTGATGGATGAGAATTAAAAAATAAAATATTGTCATTTTAAAATTATAAGTAGTGGTTGTGTTTTGTTTTACTTAAAAATTACTATCCTTGGCAAATTAAAAACTAGCAACTCAGTGTTGATTTCCTCAATTCTTCTTTAGCAGGTTCGTGAAGACAAAAGTTTCTGAATGCATTGCTCTAACACTTTCAGGCAGAAAATGAAAGGTTAAGTGAAATTGGTTGAGTTGGGTAGGACCAACCATAGGAAGCCAACAGAACGAGAGCACAGTTTGTGCTGAAGACATACTGTCTGTGAAGTCAGCACCCTGTAAAGAAAGTGGGTTCTGGGTTAGATTCCTTCACTGATTGTGTGTGTGTGTGTGTGTGTGTGTGTGTGTGTGTCTACACAAATATACACAGAAAATAACACATTATTGGCAAGGGTGTACTTTGTTTCTAAACTCCTGTCCTGGAGTTAATTATGATAAATGAGTACAGTGAATTCTGGAAAGACTGGCAAGCCCTACTGTGATACAGTATTCAGTGACAGGCAGTGGAAAAATACATGGATGTGTTAAGTAACTTTCTTTGGAAAATTGTTCTAATTTATAGTGTAGTTAAATGTGCCAAAGTATAAGTTCAAAATTAGGATTAAGCTTAGCATTGTTTTGTGTAGTTAAGAAAATAGATGGTAAAGTGACAAATTAATAACTTGGTTAGTCAACTCTGAAAGTTGGGAGATGTTGGTATGTTTAATCTGTTAACATTTTTAGTAAATATATCAGTCAAATAACCTACCACCCCACCCCTGGCTGTTCTTTTGGCCTATTAGCCATACCTCTTTGTTTTGCTTAATATTAATAACTGCTCCAAGGCTATGCATTTTCTCATCTGTTACATTGATCTTCCAGTTTTCTTGCCAGTACCATGCTGTTTTTATTTTTTTTAGACTTAGTGGTTTTAGTTTTAGTCTTTTTTTTTTTGTATTATTTTGAAAAGAATACAACCAAACAAAATAAAACAGAATAGAGTCAATTACAACAAAACAATGAACATGGTACATGACTTCAAAACAGGGTGAAAAGCAGTCCATAATGGCTACCATAAGGCCTCTTGTTACCTGCAATATAACTGCCCGTACAATCGGGGATAAATAAAATCAAACAAAATAGAACAGAAAAGCCAGTAAAAAAACAAAACAATGAAAGCAATACAGAACTTCAAGATGCTAGTAAAACAGCAGTGGCTACCATAATGCTCCTTGTTGTCTTCAGAATAGTTGCCTACACCTTCAGACATAATACAAACAGCACAGAATAGAGTAAAATCAATCAAAACAGAACAATGAAAGCAATACAGGGTTTCAAAGTAAGAACCCATGCTGTTTTTATCACAGTAGCTTTATAGTAGAATTTCAAGTCAGGTATTGTGATACCCTGGCTTGCCTTTTTTGCCCAGAATTGCTTTTCCTATTCTAGGTCTCTTCTGGTTCCAGATGAATTTTAGGATTGTTTTTTTCTAATTTTGTGAGATGTGCTATTGGAATTTTGATTGGAATTGCATTAAATCTGTGTAACAGTTTTGGAAGTACGGCCATTTTCAGTATATTGGTTCTTCTTACCCAAGAGCATGGGATGTCTTTCCATTTTCTGATATCCTCTTTTTTTTTTTTTTTTTTCCGGCACAGGATCAAACTCATGATCTCGCCCTTGCTAGGCAGGCACTTACACTACCGAGCTAAATCCCTGGCTCTAATATCCACTTCAGTCTCCTTTTTCAGAGTACTGTAGTTTTCAATGTAGAGGTTTGTTACCTCTTTTGT
>RJWT010018205.1:0-18984 GCA_004365215.1 Cuniculus paca
GATCCTCCTGTCTCAGCCTCCCGAGTGCTGGGATTACAGGCGTGAGCCACCACGCCTGGCTTGTCTGTACCCTCTTGATCCTGCCTCTTGATTCTTAATTGTGTCACTATACTTGGCTTTTTAAAGACATAAAACTATCAAGAAAAATATATATAATCAGAATTTTGAAAGGAACATGATAAATGAATTATGTTCATTAAGATATCTTCATAATTAGGGCCTCTTTGAGAATTAAAATTGCTAGATTTTATTCCTTGTTACTCCTCTGAAATTGATCTTCCTCAGACTCACTTTTCTTATCATTTTAATGGGATAAGAATGCTTGTTACCCTCATAATTTAAAATGATGTCCTGAGGCTTCATTTCCTACACCTTCAGTCGTTGAAAAAAACTAACTTTCAAACAGGAAGCATGAGTGTTATTCTCTTTGTGGTCCTTGAGAAACATTTATCATCCATTTGTTCTACCAAGAGACCAAATGAACAATGAGAAAAACCTGTCTTCTTAAGTTCAGAGAGAATCTCATCTGTGCAATTTGAGAAAGAAAAAAGTTGCTAAATGCACAGTTAGGTCTTTGGAGAATCTATTCTTTGTAACTGTTTAATAGTTAACTTCTCAGTATAGAAGGACCTAAAGTCCAGCTCAACAACACTTAAACTTAGAACTCAATGGGTAGCAATTAGGAGAAATTTAAAGCATACCCTGGAGGCTTCGAAAGTAAATATTTCTGTGGGCAGATGTGTTATAGCTGAATTAGCTGGGTGTTTGTGTAACTGCAATGAATCGGAGAGATAACAGTCTTTATTGCCTGTAGATGTAGCCTGTGATTTCAAAATACAAGTGGTGTTAAATGTTCCCAGTAGAGGTTCAAGCAGTTTGCTAAGCAAACCATTACTGCTGTCAGGTTATAATCATGCTGCCTCGGGTTGTTTGTCCAATTCTAAGTAATGAGGTTCCCATCACCCTCCATTTGAGGTGTGTTTATCTTATGAGAACTTGGTTCAAATTGAATTTAAATTTCACTTGATTGTATTCTCTGCTGAGAACCATTCTGAGAAGAGTGAAACACAAGATTCATTTTTTCGATATTATTTCTCGTTTAAAGGTTTTGCTGGAGAAAACATGATCTCCTCCTTTAGGCTGATTGGGTAATTTGGGGTGATTACTCCAACCACTTAGGTTAACAGGTGAAAATGTTGTATCAAGATGCTGCTGCTTAGATACTCTATTTTCATCTGTTTCATCCTGAAACTATTGACAGAAGCAAGCTTTTATGAGATCCCTATATGTGCAATAACTTGAGAAGGGACACTGAGTTTATAGATAGAGAACACAGGGCCAGAAAAAAAGAAACAGCAAATACTTATACAGCAGTGAACAACAAATATATGTTTTGGCTTATGATGACTGTTGTTACTTTTGTTGCAATACGATGCATTTAACCAAAATGAATATTATTCCAAATGGAAATTGGTTTGGTTTGGGGCCAACTGAGGCCAGGATAAGGTAGGTGTTCACAGGTGCTCCTCACTTGAAATGTCCCAGCTTTCATGCTAGGCACTTTATATGCATCACTATAATTTATAAACATGTAAGGTTAGTGTTATCACCTACCTGACAGATAAGAAAAGGGAGTTTTCCTGATGACACATTAAAAGCAAATAACAAAGCTGGTACTACATTCCAATATATTTTAGTCTACTTGTCTTAAATATGCCTGAGGTCTACCTGATTCTCACAAAAGAATTAATGTACCTGAAAAATTCCTAATAGAACTGAAGATTCCTGCAAGCATTTAATTTTAATATGTTTTTGTTAGGTAAATGAGTAAAAGAGATGGAACTTAAACTGTGTTTGAGAGAGAAAGAGATACAGAGACAGACACAGGGAGACAGAGAGACAGAGAGACTCTGGCTACATAATTCAGGCTACACCTGAACTCACTATGTAGTCTAGGCTGACCTCGAACTTGAGGCAATCTTCCTGTGTCAGTCTTCTGAGTGCCGGAATTACAGGCGTGTGTCATGCACCTGGTTTAAATTGGATTTTAAAATAGGTAAGGTTGAGAAGAAGTAGATCTTAGTAAAAGCAGGAGAATAGATGAAGAATTTATCATTGCACATCCTTTTTATGTGCGTATCTATGTTGAAACCTGAAATGGAAACAACTTTAATTGCTGTTTTGTTTTTTCTGAAAATAATATCTTCTATTTAAGGTAAAATTTTTACTCTTTCTCTCAAACTATATTTTTTAACTACTAGGTACTAACACCATGGAAAGAACATTTAGGGTTGGAGAAGAAGGCCCTGATTATCAGGTTGAGGTTAACTTCATTTAATAAACTAATAGATAGGGATGGTATGGATGATATAAATGAATAAACTGTGCAGCTACAGTAGTTAATATTATCCCTGTGACGGATGTAGAGTCTGAGTCACATAGTGGTCATTTAACTTGCATGAGATTGTAGAATATTCAAGGGGAGAAACTTGAATATATAGTTTCGTTCTCTGGACTCTGGAGCCTTCTCATTATATTCATGATCTCTATTACTCCAATCCACAAATTCCCTCACAAAAACTAGGGACAGGGTAGAAGAAAATAAACAACTGGATTTGACACAGAACAGCTCCACTTATACAGGAAGAAAAATACACCCATTTTAAAAATATATATATGTAAATGTTGCTTTCCCAGAGAAGCGGAGAACTGCTCTGATGATTGTACTTCCATGAGACAAAATTGAACTCTAAGATTTGTGTCTGCTCCACTGATTTGAATGAGATTAGATCCTTTAGCCTTCACAATGTCCTCTTTTGTCTACTGGTGAAGTTATACCCATCTCTTTGAAATTTCCTGCCAGGCGGATACTGACCATGAAGCATTGCTATGGAACCAAATTTCTAATTTGGATCTTTCCTGATAGGCTCATAGAGCCCCCTTTCTGCTTCCCATATGCTGTCCTTCAGACTTGTTCTCTAACAAAGATTATCCAGAAACTAAAACCAGTACTTACAATATTTACTCTGAAAACTGAAATACGACAAAATGCATGCAACATTTTTAAATACAAGGACAGAAAAGCTTCAGCAAAGTTTATTGACACTTATTTATCAGGGGCCTCTCATGTATGGCAGTACTTCTGAGTGCTGAGGATGTAGCAGTAAATAAAACAGAGATGAAATACTTGCTTTTCATTGCTTACATTCTAGAGGAGAGAAACAGTAGTAAATGAATACATACAGGAAGAGAATAGTTTTAGCTCGATGGTGTCAAATAAATCATATGCAGGGAAACTTCACATAGGCCAATCAGAGAAAACAAGCATTTTCTCAGGAAATGACATTTGAACCGAGGCCTGCTTGATAAAGAAATCTGGCCCTGTGGACATCTGGGTGAAGGAGAAGGGGGGAAAAGGGATATTGAGCAAGGGAAGGTCAAGGACAGAGGCTTAAAGGAAAAAAATGTTTATGTGGTCAAGAAACAGGAAGAATTTTAGAATAGTTGGATCCTGATAATGAATCAGCAATATTTTGGCAAATTGAGTAGAATTTATTTTAGGTATGAAGACTCAGATTTCAAGAGAGAATGGTTACCAAGAGGAAGGGCTAGAGAAGGTATACCTGCAAGGGAGAAACCTCTAGAAGGAAGTAGAGAAACCCAAATGGTGAAAGGTTTGACAGAGCTCTTAAGATTAGTGTGGCATTTGAATCCCATTAGTCTTCTTCAGTTAATGGGGGTCCCAAAAGCAATTTAATTGGATAAATTCTACTTCAGTTTATTTCCTTAAAATAAAAGCACTGTCCACACATCAAATTTGTACTTTTTTGAAAAAGTATTGGAGTGAGAAGTGTGGGGATGTGATCCCATACCTACTGGGAACCAAAAAGTAAGTGCAGATTCTTGTTTGAAGATGCTTTCACAGTAAATGTAAAGACTGAACGGCAAATAGAATAAGACTATGGGAAAACCACTCCCATGCATTATCAAATATTTTGACCAGTTGATGGAGTAATTTTAGAGAAACAATAAGAGATAAAGGTTAAAAAGAAGAATCTGTGTCCTTGGGGTTAAGAATAAGGATTCTGGAGTCAGACAGCCTGGTTGAGTTTCAAAGTTCTGTCATTTGCCAGTTGCAAAACCTCTGACAAGTCACTTGGTCTTCCTAAGACTCAGTCTCCTCCTCTATAAAATGGTGGTAATAATAATAATAATAATAATAATAATAGTATTTAATAGTTTAGAATCATTTTGAGTTTTAAATGAAATTTTGCATGTAGAGTGTTCAACATGCCATGCCTGCCACATAGAGAATTATCAGGAAAATGTCATCTGTTTTCAACTATATTAGGAAAAAATTGGATAACATGAAGTCATAAATCAGTTCTGAGTGTTTTCAAGTAGCAGCATTAACTATTTGGAGCTTCGTATTGTGGAGATGAATCTGGCAAATCCTTGCTCCTCTCTGGGCCCTGCTTTGCTCATCTGAAAACCAAAGTGAATGCCAGGGCAGGCAGTACGTGCTCTCACCTGGGTCCAGCTTTGAAAATCTGTTTGATAAGTTGATCACAGAGGCTCAGCATTTAGCTGTGATGCAAACTAGGTAAACTATCTGTTCAGCTTGTCCAATTCAGAGGATTTTCTGGCAGGCAAGAATGAAACTTGCAACGCTAAACTCAAGACTGTCTTGGGCAAATTGGACTGCTCAGTCACCTCACAGCATATTCATCGCTTCTGAGAGGAGATTGAGGGAGTAGAGAAGCAGCTCTGGTTTTAAACATTGTCTGACTGACACTCTGTACATTTCCCACCTGTTACTTTGTTAGGGTCAGGTACTTAGTTGGAATGTGGGCTTGGTCCCTTTGTTCTGAGCCTGACAGCAATGGAGAAGAATTTTTTTCCCATTATCACCTACAGTGCTGTTGCTTGATGTGTAAAAACATTTCCATGATAAGAGTTCAGAGAGCCCCTAGCAGAGCTAATTGCATGCCTATAAGGGAAAAGGTATTATTTTCCTTCCATTTTTAAAAATATCTAAAACAAAATTCTAAGATTTCTCCTAAGATCTCATGAAGTAAATTTTTTTATTATTATTATTATTATTTGGGGGTTTTTTTTGTTTTTTTTTTTGAGACAGGGTTTCGCTATGCAGTTCAGGCTGGCCTTGGGCTCACTTTGTAGCCCAGACTGGTCTCGAACTTGCGATGATCCTCCTGCCTCAGCCTCCCAAGTGCTGGGATTATAGGAGTGCGCCACCATGCCCGGCTCTTCATGAAGTAATTTGAAAACAGGGTTGGGAATCTTTTTTACCTCTGGGCTTTTTCTTTTCCATCAGAATATAGTGAAAATTTCTTCTCCTTGTCCACCTGGCAAACTCATACTTATTCCAGCCAGAGACTCCTGACTGAGAGCCCTCCTTTGCAGCCCCAGGGTTGTTATGATGTTGCTAAAACCTGACCCTTTTGTGCCCTCAAGTTGTCTTTCGCATAATTATACCTGAGTCCTTAACCACACAGCCCTAATTATTTACTCATTGCACATTCCCCACTACACTTAGAATTTTTTGAAAGCCAAGTACCACAGTGCCAAGTCACCACTGTGGCCAGCATTGTAGTTCATGTCAGATTGAAGACCCAGCGCTTCACCCTACTCCCCCAACCCAAAATTATCAGAGCAAAGAATAGCTGAGGAGACAATGGAACATGACCTGCCTCTGTCCTATCTATTACTTTGGTCTATTAATGTGAAACTTTTTCAACAACTTTTTTTTTCTTTCTAAAAATGAAACTGCAGTTTCAAACTTGAGTTGAACTAGCTCGAGTCCCAGGTTTTCTAGTGCCAGTGCATTAATGTGACTCAAAAGAATTAAAATTACAGCAAAATTAAATAATCTTCTCAAGTGGATGCTAAACCAGGCACCAGACTGCATGACATGTAGCATTGACATGTGCAAGTACTAATTATCCTCTAATTACAACCACAGTAGCATTGAGCTCGCTTTCACTGAGAATGAAGGACTGACAGTGTTGTGAATGGTTTAAATCTACTCTGTGGCTCTATGCATAGTCGTTTATTCAGAAGATTTTGAATTTCTCAGGGGGCAAACAAAGATGAAGACTTCTTTTAATCTGGGTGGCTTATTCACTTGGCTAGCTCATTTTTAAATTGTGTACCTACCCATTAGACATCCTAAATCCCAAAGAAAACATGTGAAGCTGCTCAAAGTGCAAGAAACATTTTGCAGTTATACTTCTGGCCCCTTTTCTAGGCTGACTGCATGGGAGAGGATAAAAGTGGATGTTGGGATGACAGGTACGGAAGTAGGGAAGGAGAGGTAGAGGAATCTGAACTGGAGTGCTCAACTGATCTATCACTTTAAATTTACCAGAGGAGTACCCCATTTCAGTTCTTCCATCACTCTTCCAGACCCTGAATAGGAGCAAAACATAGACAACTTTCCTCTACCATCATTACAGGCACTAGTAAAGGGAGGCAAACAAATAATCACAGTACTGTATACTAACTAAGGGCACAAGTTTATGAGTCAGCAGACGTAGCTTCTTAATAATGTATCACTCAATAAAATGATATGTATTCTGTTGACTTTGTGGATAAATAGGGAATAAAAAAAGATCTAGAGATAGATACAGTAGCAGTCTTTGGGGCTACCACCTCTCCCTTGTCCCGATCCCACAAGGATTTGTTTTTCTCTGATTTTTATCCTGGCTTTAAAAAAATTTCTTTCAGTGATTCTCTAACTTGACTAGCAGTTCTTCTTTGTTTTTGTTTTTCCTGAACAAGAAACTGACAATGTCACCTAAGTTATACTACACATGTATACTCCAGATTCTTGACAGCATTTCAGAAAGATTAGCTCATCAGTACAGCCAGAAGTGGAGTCCTTTTTTTTTAAAAGAGAAAAAAACACAGAAAAATCAAAAAGCAAGCAAACAAAAAACAACAAAAACAGAAAAACAACAAAATAGCAATATAGGATTTCAAAAAAGATAGAAATTTAACCATGGTTGTTATATTGCATATTGTTATCTTCAAAATAGTTACTCAGGTTACCAGATACAGGCATGCAAAATTGATCAAACAATATGAACACTAACTGTTCCTTTCCATGAACTATTGGAATTAGTGGTACGATTATCTTTGCTATCTTGTCTTTATATACAGATATTTTCCCATTTCCCTTCCTTCATTTCTTCTTTCCCACATCCCAGTTGTTCTTTCCCTTTGAGCAGATACTTTCCCTTTTACTATATCTAATACAACTTTTGGATCTTACTTACTCTTTCAGTTTCTTACACTGGGGAAATAAGACAGTGCTTACATATGTGAGTCTAATTTATTTCACTTAAGAGTATAGTCTCAAGTTGCATCCATTTACTTATAAAAGCCTTGAGTATATTCTTCTTTATAGGTGAGTAGTACTCCATTGTATAAAAATACCACATCTTTTTTATCTGTTCCTCAGTTGATGAGCATTTGTGTTGTTTCCAAGATCTGGCTATTACAAATTGTGCAGCTATAAACATGAATGTGTATATATAGCTGTGGTAAGATATTTTCAATTCTTCTGGGAAAATACACAGAAGGGAAATAGCTATGTTAAATGGAATCTCTAATCACAGTTTTTTAAGGAATCTCCACACTTATACCCACAGTGGTTTTACCAGTCTACACTCCCACCATCAATGGAGATGAGCTTCTTTATCCCCACAGCTGTTAAGCATTTATTTTTGATTGATTTCTTGATGTTAGCCATTCTTTCTGGAGTGAGATGATATCTCAGTATTGTTTTAATTTGCATTTCTTGAATGGCCAATGATGTTGAACAGTTTTTCATTTTTTTTTTCTTTTTTTTTGCTGCTCATATTTCTTCATATGAGAATTGTGTATTCACCTCAGATGCCCATTTTTGGATTGGGTCTTTCAATTTGGCCTGATTTCTTTCAATTCTATATACATTCTACATTAAAGTCCTCTGTCTGAGAGACAGTAGGCACAAATCTTTTTCCAATCTGTGGGTTTTCTCTTCACTCTTTTGGTGATTTCTTTTGATGTACAAAAGCTTTTAATAACATGAAATCCCAGTTTTTGATTCTTTGAAGTACTTACTGTGCGCTTTGGTTTTTGTTCATGAAACTCTCTGCCTTCCCCTATGTCCTCGAGATTTCTACTTATTTTGTCTTCCAGTAGATTTGGTGTTTCTGTCTTAATATTTAGATCTTTGATACATTTTGATGTTAGTTTAGTGCATGGCAACAGGCATGGGTCTAGTGTTAGTCTTTGGCATGCAGAAAGTCAGTTTTTCCAGCACCACTTATTAAAGAGGCTATCTTTCTTCTAGTGAACATGTTTGGCCCCTTTGTCAAAGATAAGGTGGCTGAGTGTGTTTATAGTTGTGTCTGTATCTTGTATTCTGTTCCACTGATACTAAGGTCTGGTTTTTTGCCAGTACTATGCTGATTTTATTACAGCAACTTTGTAGTATAATTTTAAGTCAGTAGTTGCGATGCCTCCTGACTTGCCTTTGTTGCTCAGGATTGCCTTTGCTATTCTAGGACTCTTCTATTTCCAAATGAATTTTAGGAATAATTTCTCAAGATCTGTGAAGTATGCTAATGGTATTTTGATTAGGATTACATCAAACCTATATAACAGTTTTGGGAGTATGTCCATTTTCACAATGTTGCTTCTTCCATGAATAATGGGTGTCTTTCCATTTTCTGAATTCTTCTTTGATTTCTTTTTTCAGAGTACAGTAATTTTGAATGTATAAATCTCTTCCTTTGTTTGATTGATTCCTAAGTGTTTCTTTTTTTTTTTTTTTTTGATGTTATTGTGAAGGGTGTGCTTTCTGTATTTTCTCACTCAGTGAGTTTATTGTTTGTGTACAGGAATACTATTGACTTTCAAATGTTGACTTTGTACCCACCTATACTGCTGAATTTGCTTATGAAGTCGAGAAGTCTTTTGGTGGAGTTTTGTAGAGTATCATGTCATCTGCAAATAATGATAATTTAGTTTCTTTCCTATCCTTACATTTTTTTCTCTTGTCTAATTGCTGTCGATAACGTTTCAAGAACTATACTGAATGCAACTAGTGATAGTGAACATTTTTGTCTTGCTCCTGATTTTAAAGTGAAAGTTTTTAGCTTTTGTCCATTTTGTATGATGTTGGCTGTTGGTTTGGCATAGGTGGCTTTTATCAGATTGAGGTGAAGACCATCTATTCTGATTTTCTGTAGGGTTTTTACCATGAGTGAGTGTTGAACTTTAACAAAAGCTTTTTGTGCATCTGAGATGATCATGTGGGTTTTGTCTTTGGCTCTGTTGATAAGGTATATTAGATTTATTGATTGGCACTTGTTGAATCACCCCTGCATTCCTGGGATGAATACGGCTTGGTCATGGTGTATAATCTTCTTGATGATTTGCGGGGTGTTTGCTAGTATTTTATTGAGGATTTTTTGCAACTGGGTTCACTAGGGAGAATGGCCTATAGTTATCTTTTATGGTTGGGTCTTTCTCTGATATTAGGCTAATATTTGCCTCCAGGAATGAGTTAAGGAAAATTGCTTCCCTTTTAATTTCATTAGAGTTGGAGGAGTATTGGTATTAAATCTTCTCTAAATATCTTGTAGAATTCAGGGGTGAATCCATCAGGACTGGGCTTTTCTTTGTCAGTAAGATTTTAAATTATATTTTCAATTTCATTAACTGATATTGGGTTATTCAGGATTTTTATATCTTCTTGATCCAGCTTTGGTAATTCATATGCTTCCAGGAATCTGTCCGTTTTTTCTGTGTTTTCTACTCTATGAGATGATAGATTTTCAAAGTAAGTATTGATGATCTTCTGAATTTCTACAGAATCTGTAGTGATTTTACCCTTTTCATTTCTTATTGCATTGAGTTTTTTTATTTCCTCATTTTCATAAGGTTGGTTAGGGGTTTATCAATTTTATTTATTCTTTCAAAGAACCAACTGTTTGATTCATTAATTCTTTGTATTGCTTTCTTAGTCTCAATTGTGTTAATTTCTACTCTGATCTTTATAATTTCCTCCCTTCTTTTGGCTTTGGTCTTGACTTGCTCTTGTTTTTCTAGAAGATTGAGGTTAATGTTAGATTGTTCATTTATGCTCTTTCCATTTTCCTGATGTGAGAATTCACAGCTATAAATTTTCCTCTGAGGACTGCTTTCATTTTGTCCCACAGGTTCTATTAAGTTGTATTTGCATTTTTGTTCAACTGTAGATATTGTATAACTTCTTCTTTAATTTCTTCTGTGATTCATTGGTTGTTTAGGAGAGTGTTAGTTAATTTCTATGTGTTTATGGAGTTTTTGTTGTTTCTTTTGTAATTAATTTCCAATGTTATTACACAATGATCATATAATATGCATGGAATAATTTCAATTCCTTTGCAGTTACTTAAGCATGTTCTGTGGACTAGTATATGGTCTATTTTAGAGAACGTCCCATGTGCAGCTGAGAAAAATGTGTATTTTGATGATGTTGGTGGAACACTGTAAATGTCTACTAAGTCCATTTGTTCACAAGTTTGGTTCAGTTCTGTTTGTTGATTTTTTTGTCTAGTTGATCTGTCTCTATGATAACGGAATGTTGAGGTCCTTCATTATGGTTGTGTTATTGCTTATTTGATTTTTCATGTCTATTAAGATTTGTCTTGTATAATTGGGTACTCCCATATTTGGTACATACATATTTATGATTGTTATCTCTTTCCCTTGAAATTTTCTCCTGACAAGTATGTAGTGACCTTCTTTATCTCTTTTGATCATTCTTGATTTGAAGTTCACATTATCGGCAAATATAATAGCTATCCCTATTTTTTCTGGGTTCCTATCACATGCAGTATTGTTTTGTATCCTTTGACTTTCAGTCTATGAATTTCCTCTAGAGTTAAATGTGTGATGGAAAAATGATGGGTAGGACTTTGACCCTCTCTCCACTTACTGCAGCTCCTGGAAGCTTTCTGGGTGGGGCTCTTGCAGACCCACACTTCTCCCTGGAGTACTCCACCCATGGCACTGGGGTGTTTACGCACCTGGGCAGGTTTGTCTCCTCCTGCCCCCATGTGGGCTGCTGAGGCACACTCCCAAATTTTGGTGCCAGTGCACTGCACTGAGCTGGATGGAGGTTGGCTCCTCCAGGACCCGCATGGCTAGCTCAGGTGCACCCCTAAAGGATGGTGTTGAGGCATTGCACTGTGCTTGGTGGAGATCGGTACCTCCAGGACCCCTATGACTGGATGGGGCACTCCCTCAATGGTTAAGAAGTGGGCTCTTAACCAGCCCTTCTACTCACCTTTCATTATGAGTCACCACAGAGTTTTTTGTGGACCTAGAGAATTCCGAGACCAGTTATTTTTGGCAACATCACCCTTTCTGGTTTTATTTTTCTCCATTGATTTCTTCATTTTTCAGAAATAAAACAAAGTTGAGCCCTCTCATACAGGCTACCAATTCCTACTTACACATGACAGATTCTTGGATAAATAATAAAATTTATTTAAACAAAAAGTAAACCAAAGGAGAAATAGAATACATATTAGAAAGAGTCAAGAAAACCTCATTAGCACTGGCAATCTACCATTTCCCACCATTAATCTCAATTAACCACGCAAAATGCAGACTCTTGACATATGATACAAAAAAAATGGCACATTATGAACCTGTAACATTTTATATTAAAAACCCAAAACAATAATTATCACAGCACATAATTTCATTTTAAATTTATTCAGAAGCTTTTCCAAAAAAGAACAAAGTTTTTATCAGCCATAATATAAATGCTAAGTGAATATTCTCATATACTTAGGTCATTTCCTGCTTTGGATGGTTGTATGTGGGTATAATGTATTACACACCCACACACTCACAACGCCCACACACAAACATACTTACATACAGATTTTATTACATAATCTCTAACTGTATTTATGATATATGAACTGCTATTGAATTATATGTTACTATTTTAGCTTATTTAATAAGTATACTAATATTTATTGATCATCTTTATATGCTAGGCTCTATGCTAACTATGAAATATAGGAAGATTATATTAGTTCTTGAAAGGTATTCACTTAGAGAACAATAAATGCATAAATGCACAAGTGCATAGGAGAGATCACAGTCTATTGAAAAAACACAAATATGCAAAGTTTAGAATAGAATTGTTTGTGAAAGTCTCTGCAAAAAAGCAGAAGGTAGACACAGTTCTTCTTCTCTGATTTAATATGACATTTCTTCCAAGGAGTTTTAAATAGCCCTAACCTTTCTTTTATTTTCACTTACTTTTATAAGAGGAAAAATATGTTATCATTAGTGAGGACGTTATTTGCTGCATTATAAAAACACTGCTATGATACACAGGAAGAAACTGAAGCACGTAACATTTTAAAAGATACTGTGTTGATAAATAATAAAGCACAGATTTAATCATTTTTGAAAGAAATGGTACTTCTTCCCAAAGAATGGAAAAACAGTGAAATCCCGTTAATTCAGACTCTCGTTAAAGGCGATTTTATAGCAGTTGAAAATGTGGATTCCAGAATATTTCAGTAAACAAACGTTTATTGCTTTCAAATAAACACATAAGGTTAATGCTTTTATTAACTTAGTGTTGCCAAGCAAAAAACCTGCTTGGGCAGACTCTAATGAATAATTACACAGGCTGTTTGCAATTAGAACATCAAAACGTGGTAAAATTAAAGTGCTTTGTAAATTGTTCATCTTGAGTGTATTAACTATTTCTCTCAGACTTTCTGTCCTATTAATTTAACTATGTGGTACAAAGGTAAATTTCAACCAGCCATGAAACTATTACAAACTCTCAGACAGGTGAGATGAAAAAATAATGAGGTTTTTACAGTGTATAGATATAAATTTAAGATGAAAGGATGGATTTGAAATATGTGAAAATTAACTGGAAAATGTGTGATTTTTTAAAGGTGATAGTCTTCTAATAACATTCAAAACTTTCTTGTAGGGGCTGGGGATTCAGTTCAGTGGCACAAGCACCTGCCTGGCAGGCACGAGGTCGTAAGTTTGATCCCTGGTACCAAAAAATAAAAAAGAAACAAGAAAAAACTTTCTTTAGAAGTGATGTTTTTCCACAGAATTTTAAACATTTGATTTCAAAACATTATTCCTACTTAAGAGGTGTTATATAAATTATAATATAAAAATGGTCTTAAAGAATTACATGGCTACAAAGCACACATGGGCTTTCAGGAATTTGCGCATTCTCTGAGTAATTTGCACTTTATCCATCCTCTTGATTTTATCTGTCACATGAAAACAGATGTAGAAAAAATTACTTGCAGTGAAATGATTTCTGAGATGAATGCAGTGCTGTTTTCACACTTCTGGAGTGTGGCAGGAATCAAAGAACATTTTAGTGTTCATTTGAACAAACAGAAGCAAACTTGAACTTTCACATGCCTGGTTATTAAATGTTCAGATATTGTTGGAGTGACCCATCTAGCGATAATAAGGTTTTCTTTTGAATATAATTAGAAATAGTACCCTAGTGCTCTTGGAAGTTCAACAAAAAATAAAGTATAATGCATTGATTTTTATAGGCGCTGTTTCTGCTTTTCAAACAGCATCTGGTAAGTGTAAGGCTCCATACTAGGCCCTTCATCTATGTTGTTTCTAGTCAAGCCTGTCTATAAGGAAGTGACCACGATCACCAGTTCAGAGAAGAGAAGATTGAGATTACCTCTTTGTTCATACAGTTAAAAAGTAGCAGGGCCAGAATTTCAAATCCAGGTTTATCTTTTTCATTAAATTTCTGTCCCTTCAATCTCAGATGGAGATTTCACATTTTAACCTTCTCCAACTTCTCTATCAGAATCTGATTCACTATTAAAGTTCCAGTATAAATATAACCTACTTACTTATCTTTTCCAGTTTCACAGTTCAGAATTGATCTTTCCTTCTTTGGCCCACTCGGAATTGTCAAGAGCGTTTGTCAAATCTTGCCTTGTGCTGTATACATGTCTGTCTCCCTCATTGGGTTATTTTTATTAAAGAAAATACAGGTCTTATTGTTGTACCTTCTGTGTTGTTTCCAATGAGTCTGTGTCCAAATATGCCTCTTCTGTGAGGAAGAGGGAGCATCACCAGTGTGATGGCTTTACCTCTGCTGGGGAGATCCTGGGGCCAGGTGGAGCAAGATGGGTCAATATTATAGGCAGTTAAAGAAAGCACCAGAAAGAAGAGGTAGAACTGTATCAAAGATAAGCCAAAGTTGAGTCATGAGGAAGCATTGTTAGATTTATGGTCAAAACAAATGTTGCAACCACCTAAAGTAGTCCTTTGCTGGAGGATTCAGAAAAGAAGTTTAAGAATTCAGATAGGGATGTGCAGGAGACTGTGTTCCAGATGCCACCATGTTCAATTCTTCTGTGTGTTATTGGTCTTTCTGTTCTGTTGTGTTATAGTGTTGTTCATGGTGGGAAAATTGGACCAGTTAAATATGCCAAAATATTAATTACCAAAACCCCATCATCAAGAAGAAAACAATTGTACATACAGTGCTTCTCATTCTTAACTGAGTAGTAGAATAACCTACATGAGTTTTGAAAACGTCTAGGCATAAGACTTATTATCCATATCAAATAATGCAGAATCCTGGATATGGAACCTGACATAATTATTTTTATTGTTATTATTATTATTATTATTATTATTTTGGTGCCAAGGATTGAACTCACGACTTCATGTTTGTCAGGCAGGCACCTGTGCCGCTGAGCTAAATCCCCGGTGACATAACTATTTTTTAAAAAGCTCCATGTGATATCAGCGTGCGCCCAAGATTGAAAACCAACAGGGATATGGACCCAAGCTTTTGAAAGTTTAATGTGTGTGCAGATCACCAGGGTCTATGAGGAGTTTCCGGCTCTACATTTCTAACCAGCTCCCAGGTAAAACTCACAGTGCTGATCCATGCCATACTCTGAGTAGCAAGTGCATACACTATCCTCTCATGAAATTTAACAGGGAATGGAAGAAAGCTTTCTTCTAACTAATTCTTGGAATAAGTTACTTAAACATGGAATTTCAATTTTTTATCTGTCAGATGACAGGATGAGGAGTAGACATCTTATGTTTTTCTGTCATTATTGTTTTTGTTCAATGTTTGGAAACACGTGAAGGGAATCTCAAGATGGGAAGGAAACAAGGTTAGACCACTGAGTACATAAGATACTCCTGGCACTATTCTTGAGGCTGATGATAAGACTAATATTATTTGTGCATTTAGTATGTGCCAGGAAACAAGCTAAGCATTTTAAATTGATGACTTAATGTAATAAGCTTCATTTTATAAATGAAGAAGCAGAAATTTAGGAAGCTAAAAAATTTGCCCAAGGACATGCAGCTGGTCAAGTTGGCTTGGAATGGGAAGCCAGTCAGTCTGATGCCAGAGCCTGAGTACTGGTTAGTGTGGTGCTAACAGTGTTCCAGGATGTGTCCCAAACTCAGTGACTTTTAGGACCTATCTACATAATGTAACTTGGATTGCCATGCACGTCCTCCTTACTTTGATCACCTAATATTTGGAATTATTAAAAAAAAAAAAGCCAGGGGAGATGTGTGCCATATTGCACATCTAAGTACATATACCAGTGGTATGTTAATGGCACCTAAAGATGAGATCATTCTAAACAACATTCTAATTATTGGCTCACCATCTGCAGCTCAATTTCTTTGAAGAAAGTCAATATAGCATTTAAGGTGTAGCTAAATAGCCTAAAGAGCCTTTCAGGTATATAAATGCTTCCTCATTCAGGCTGAATCAGGAACCAAAGCTAGAGGGCTCTGTGCAATTGGAAGGGCTGGTGATAAGAAGAATTCAGGGAAGAACAGATGGAACTGGGAAATATCCAAGCAATCTGATAAAACTGGCTCTAACTCTGTGTGTATGTGATATGTACATATATGGATGTTTGTGGCAGGACCACAAACATCTATTCAGAAGAGAAGACCTTTGGAAGTATTCTTCATACAACATCTTTACTACTCCCTCTCTTGTTGAGCCTACCTTATCCTTCATCCTGATGACAGATTGACCTTATCCAGGTGC
This sequence comes from Cuniculus paca, assembly GCA_004365215.1. Classification (NCBI taxonomy): domain Eukaryota; kingdom Metazoa; phylum Chordata; class Mammalia; order Rodentia; family Cuniculidae; genus Cuniculus; species Cuniculus paca. Next base: position 16,133 of record RJWT010018205.1, read on the forward strand.
CCCTGATTAATCTAGTCTATGCTGACTGGTAGAGTAAGGAGACAGGGTTGATCTAAATCTCAGAAGTCTTCCTCTGGGTTGTAGACAACTCTATCTGACAACTACACCTCCATGGAAAGTGCAAGGTTTGTGCCAGAATTGACATTTTTCTTTCCCAACCTGACTTTTCTGCTTCCTATCTTAGTAGCTATACAATTCTGAACCTGAAGGAGAAAGTGTTTCTGGCAGAAGAGTGCTGCTGAGACTTCCCTGATGCTAAGATGGAATTGGGAAATGCCATCCATTGGTTTGAAAAGGAAGAAAATGAAATGTATCTCACTGAAATCCAACAGCTCTAAACCGTGTTTCCCCACTGCATCCTCATACTTTGATTATAAATACAACCTTCTCTAATGGAAAAAGCAGTGTGTTGGTGAAGTCATTTGCCTAGGAACCGGGAGATGTGTGGTCCTTTTTCTACTTAAAAGCACACACTTACAGTTAACTAATACTTTTTGCTTTCTCCTTTCTGAGAAACACATATATGGATGTTTGACATTGTGGTTTTTTGTGTGACTAAATAAAAAACAAGGACACAGCACCTCTTGCACCTGATTAGATGACTCACCAGGTCTTCCTTGACTGGGAAGAAACTGGGGAAGGATGAGAGAATAGAAAAAGAGGAGGTACTCCTGCAAATGAAGTTCCAATAATTCCTATTCTTCTGAAATTTCAAGATTAGAGGAAAAATTAAATGTGAAGTTAAGACATTAGATCAGTTTTATTTATTTATTTGAAAGAGAATAAAACAAAACAGAACAGAACAAAGCAGATCAGAACAGAACAATGCAAGCAACACAGGACTTCAAAATATGACAGCAGGAAATCAACAGTGGCTACCATAATGTCTCACATTTTCTTCAAAATAGTTGTCCATACCTTCACATGAAATAAATTCAAACAAAACATAACGGTACAAAACCAATCAAAGCAAAAGAATGAAAGCATTCCATGCCTTCAAAAGTAGACAATAGGAAATCAACATTGGCTACCATAATATCTCTTGTTTTCTTCAAAATAGCTGTTCATGCCTTCACACATATTGAAATAAAATAGTAGAAAACAGTAAAAACAATCAAAGAATAAAAGCATTATTGGACTTCAAAACAAGATGATATGAAATCAGCAATGGCTACCATAATGTCTCATTTTCTGTTCATACCACCTCACATAATAAAATCAATTCTTGTGAACTCTTTAGAAGTTCTAGGCTTGTAAAAACCTATACATGTACATCTATCCTTTCTGTGTTAGAGGGGAAAAACGAAACAAAACAAAATACAAAAAAAAAAAAAACCAAGAAACAAAAGAGACAAGTAAATAACAACAGAGAACCCAAAACAGTAACAATATAGGCTTTCAAAACAAGGTGGTAGTAACATAACAAAGGTTGTTATTTTGCATAGTTATCTTCAGAAGAGTTACTCAGAATACCAAATACAGACATGCAAAGTTGATCTAATCCTGTGAATGTTAACTGTTTTGTTCTAAGAACTAATAAAATTAGTAGTACAATCATCTTAGCTATCTTAAGTAGATCTGTTTTAAAACAACTAAGTAATGTGTGTGCTTCCGTTGTATAGTATCTGAATTATTGTGAGATTACACAAGGCTACATATGTGAACTCTTTAGGATACTGCCTGGCATGCCGTCAGCAGAATGATCTCCTTGGAACTGTTTAATATTATTATAGATTTCTTACACTGAAAGGATGCTTTTGGACATCACCAAGTGAGGAAAAGTTAAGATTGCCTGAAATTTCATAGCCAGAGTGATAGAGTGACCCTGCATGACAGGGTGATACTGAGACACAAGAATGTCTGCCCACTCCTAGGCAAATGACTTCCAAGCACCCTGCTGCTTCTATTAGGGAGACAATGATGACTTCGAAATTTAGAGTCTCTCTACTGACTAGAATATATAAAGAACACAAAACATCAAACTCCCCAAATTTAAAGACCCAATCCAAAAATAGGCATCTGAAATAGACAAGTCTCAGATGAAGAAGTAGAAATGCAAATAAATATATGAAAATATGTCCAATATCACTGGTAATTTGAGAGATGCAAATTAAAACAATGCTGAGATTCCATTTCACTCCAGAAAGAATGACTATTATCAAGAAATCAACCAATAACAAATGCTGGTGGGGATATGAATGAAAAGAAACCCTTATCCACTGTTGAGAGTATAGATTGGTGCAACCACTGTGAGAATCAGTGTGAAGATTCCTCAAAAAACTAGAACAATTTGACCCAGCTATTCCCCTTCTTGACATCTTCCCAAAAGAATTAAAAGCATCATACCACAGCAATACATGCACACCTGTGTTTATAGCAGCACAGTTTGTAATGTATAAACCTTGGAAATACCCCAAATGTCTATCAACTGATGAATATATAAAGAAGATGTGGTGTTTTTATGCATTGGAGTGCTATTCTGCCATTAAGAAGAATAAGCTTGAGATATTTCTAGGTAAATGGATGCACCTTGAGGCCATACTCTTAAGTGAAATAAATCAGACACACATGTATAAATACTGCATTGTTTCTCTGGTGTGAGAAATGGAAAGTGTAGCTGAGGACCAAAATGTGTAATAGATATTGTGAAATAGGAAGAAAATGTTCAAATGAGAATGGTAACTAGGAAAGGGAAAGAGGGGAAGTAAGGAAGGGAAAAGAAAAAAGAAAAAATGGAAAAAGCTTTCATAAATAAGGAGGGTAAGAGGAGTTGAAGGGCGGATAGGGGAACATGGATAAAAAGAATCATGATATATCATGTACAGTTACAAATTCTCTCTGAGGGTAAGAGG
>RJWT010018206.1:0-18968 GCA_004365215.1 Cuniculus paca
TGATGAAGCAGGTCCCTCTTGAATAGAAAATGATGTTCCTGTCCTTTCTTGCCTATCTCTGCCTTACTTTCAGGAGACTTTGGGTTATCTCATGAAAGAGAGGGGACAGAAACACTTAATGCATTCTGTCTTTGCTTTTATTCAGGGTCAGGTAGTTATATAAAACCTTTCAAACCATTAACTTACCTAGGTTACTTTTGTTGCTTCATAATTTCGTGTTGTGAGCATCTTTGTGAGGCAACATTAGAGATCTCAGGAAAACAGGAAACAAGCAAGGAGGGGAGATAATGATGGTCACTGAGAAGCCAGCGTATAATAATTATATGTTACATAATTTGTAATTGAAAAGGGCAGCATAATGGATACATTTTTCATTCTGAAATGTGTATCAGGAGCTGACAAACTATCAAAATCTGTATTTCTAGTTGAGATCCTAAAGCAATTTAAATGCTATGGACCTAACAGGAGACATCGCATTTTTAAATTATGCACTTTTTAAAAAATGTCAAGACAATAATGTGCCTTTTATTCATGACCCTAGCCAAAAAACTCAAGGTACCATGAATCAAAAGAAATCCGTGGCTAAGGCAAACTTTTTTTTTTCTTCTAGTGATTTCTATAAAGATAAAATTTAAGGAATTTTTCCTCTTACCGTCATCTGTGTATACTTTGTATTTTCCTGTCTCATCATAAACTAATTCCTTTTGTGATTTGAAGTTAGAATGGCTGAACTTTACTTATATTCAGGAGGCTAGTTACGTGTTCTGTGGTTTGAATATTTGGAGTATGAGGCTCTTGATTTTTTTTTGGTAAATTAGATTTAACAGAGCGGTTGGGTGAGTGAGTGGACAGGGATTTGAGAAATAACCATTCTGAAGACTAACAAGTGAAAGAGGAGGCTTAAGAAAGATGGTAACCAAAAGGGTTTTCTTCTTTTGGGAAGAAGAATTTTTATAAGAATCTTGAATTGCAACCATGTATTTCAAATTACAAAGAGTCAAGTGAGTTTTTCCAGATAGGTGCAGTTTTGATATTCCAGAGACTACAAAATTCCTTCTCAGTTATTTATCGACATACACTCAAAATAAAAAGAAACCAAAATAATGAGATATTTTAAAGAAAAGCGAAGTGGGTAAGAAAGCGAGTTAATTAGAGAGAGGAAAAAATGGCTCATACTTTGCACTTTGAAGATCCACTAACACAGTTAGTTTTAGGAAAGAGGGGAGAATGAATATATTTCTACTGATTTTGAAATTTTAATTGTCATTTTCTTTTCCCACAGAGCCCACCTGAATGACCTGGAAAATATTGTGCCATTTCTCGGTATCGGCCTTCTGTATTCTCTGAGTGGTCCAGATCTCTCCACAGCCCTCCTGCACTTCAGAATCTTTGTTGGATCACGGTTTTACCACTCAGTGGCTTATCTGCTGCCCCTTCCCCAGCCAAACAGGGGTCTGGCTTTCTTTGTTGGATATGGAGTTACTCTTTCAATGGCTTACAGTTTGCTGAGGAATAGATTGTATCTGTAAAGAGCAGCATATACTGTGTCATCCAACTAGTTTTGAAGAGTTTCCTACTTTCAGTACACAGTACAATGAGTATTTTGGGGGATTTAGGGAGGAGGAGAGTAGAGAAATTACGAATTTGGGGAAAACCCATTTTAAAGATTAGTATCACTAATACCCTTTATTTTTGTTTTATGTTTATCCTGCAAAATTTACAAAATACTTAAGCCTTTTGTCTGATTTCTGAGTACTTCATTGTGAATTTTGACAATGTCATAATTTGTAACATTCAACATTTCATAGTGAGTGTCTATAAAGAAGAATGTTCACATGTATGAGAAACATGTTTCAATACTGCTTAAACAGGCTTAAGAAATAAAGAATTTAAAGAATGATTTTGTCTGGTTTTATTTTTTTCCAACTGTTTAATTTTAAAAGCTTCAAACTAATGGATAAGTTGAAAAATGGAACAATGAACTTCTTTAGATCGTTCATCTGGACACCTTGGTTATTAACATTTGGTAACACTTGCTTTAACTCTCCCTCAAATTTTTTTCCTCAACAATTTGAAAGTTGGAGATATCATGCTACTTCAGCCCTTAATACTTTGACATATTTCTCCTATGAACAAGGTAATATCCCAGTAATCACAAGACTATCATAACACCCAAGAAATATAACATCAATATAATAATACAGCGGTGCTTCAGTTCATGAACTTAATTTGTTCTATAATTGACCATGTTCTAAAAATGACCATGTTCATGTTTGTGTGGGAAAGATGGCTGTGGTCATGTTCATCACCCGATGCAGAGTTTGCAAACAAAACCAAAGTTTTGCCAAAGGCTTCCATTTGCCAACCAAATGGCAAACAAAAGTGTTTGTGACTCGAGTCATCACTATATGAATACATATTCCTCACATTCAACTTTCCCCAATTTTCCTAATAACCTATATAACTACTTTTAAAGCTATTGTCAATTTGATTTTTATATTAAAAATAGACAATACATTTGTGTGGTTAAAAAAGAGCGAAAATGTTTAACAGTGAAAATGTTTCCCATTTCTGTCCTTCAGCTACTACGTATTTCCCCAGAGGTGAAAAATAAGAAAAGCTCCTGTTTCCTGTGTATCCTGGCAAATTTATTTTATACACGTGCAAGTAATGGTGTTTATTGACAGCACTGTTTTTACCCCAACAAATGGTGGTGGTAATACGTTATGTCACTACGTACTTTTTTTTTCACATTCCCTTTTAAAACATTTTTAAGATAAAATTCACGTAACATAAAACTCACCACCCTTTTAATGGGTACAATTCAGAGTTTGTAAATTTTCAAGAATGTACAACCATCATCACTGTCTATTTCCAGCACATTTTTGTCAGTCCAAAAAAAAAACTTCGTGTCCTTTAGCAGTCACTTTTTATTCCCTTTTCACAAGTCCCAGTCACTACTAACATGTTTTTAGTTTCTATGTATTTGCCTATTGTAGACATTTTATGAAAATGGAATCAATGTGTGACCTTGTATGTCTGGTTTCTTTCACTGAGCATAACATTTTCAATATTCATCCATGTTGTAACATTGCTTTTTATTTGGCTATTATCACTTTTGATTTTTATTTCTGTTATCACATATTTATTTCACAGCATAATGGTTTCATTATGACATTTCCATATATGAACGCAGCATACTTTGATGATAACCTGTCCTGCTCTTACATTTGGTTACCTTCCTTTCCCCTGCTCCTCACTTTGGTCCTCTTTCTCTTCTCTAAGTTTCCATCTACTTTCATGTTGACTTACTATTTCTTTTCTAGATTCCACATATGAGATAAAATGTGATAGCTGTCTTTCTGAATCTGCCTTCTTTCTGTAACACGACGATCTCTAGTTCTGTCCATTTTCCCACAAATGATGTGATTTTTTTCTTTATGGCCGAATAATACTCCATTGTGTATATACAGCACATTGATTTTTATCCCATCCTCTGTTAATGGGTTCCTAGGCTTTTTCATAAATTGGCTATTGTGATTGGTGCTTCCACAAACATGGTATGTGAATGTTAGCAGTACACTGACTTTGACGCCATTGATTATGTTCCAAGCAGTGGTATAACTTAATCATGTAGTAGTTCTATATTAGTTTCTTGAGAAACCTCCATTCTGTTTTCCATAGTGGAAATTACATTCCTACCAAGAGGGTTGAAAAGTTTCTTTTCTCCAACATCCTCTCCAGGCATTTATTATTTTTTGTATTCTTGATGATAGCCATTCCTGACCTGGGCAAGATGGAATATCAGTGTAGTTTAGATTTGTATTTCCTCTAATGACTACAGATATTAAACATTTTTCATATAATTATTGGTCATTTGTATTTCTTCTTTCAAGAAGTGTCTGTTCTGATAATTTGCCCATTTATTGGTTGGACTACTTGGTTTTCTGGGTATTAAATTTTTTGAGTTATGTATATATTCCAGATACTAATCTTCTGTTGGAAGAATAGCTGGTAAAATCCACCCCCCCACATTCTATGACTGTTTTCCTCAGTTAATTGTTTTCTGTGTCAAGCAGAAGCTTTTTAATTTGCTCCAATTCCATTTGTCAGTTCTTGCTATCATATCCTGAGCTACTGAAGTCCTGTTCAGGAAGTCATTGCCTGTGCCTGTATCTTGGAATATTTCCCATATGTTTTTCTTTACTAGTTTCAAAGTTTCATGTCTTACAGGAAGGTGTTGATTCCACTTTGAGCTGACTTTTGTGCAGGGTGAGAGAGGAGTCTAGTTTTAATCTTCTAAATGTAGATACTCAGTTTTCCCAGCACAATTCATTAAAGCATAAATCTTTTCTCTAATGTATGTTTTGGCACCCTTCTTCTTGTGAATCAGATGACTATTACGGTGTGGGTTTATTTGTGGTTCCTCTGTTCCATTGGTCTTCATATGTTTTTTATCAGCACCATGCTGTTTTTGTTACTGTGAGTCTGGGATATATATTGAAGTTGGATATTGTGGTCCCTTCATTATGGTTCTTTTTGCTCAAATCTTTTGTTTACTCAAGGTGTTTTATGCTTTTATATGGATTTTAGGATTGTTTTTTCTAGTTCTATGAAAGATGACAGTATTTTGGTGGGGATTGCATTGAATCTACAGATTGCTTTTGGTAGTACAACCATCTGTAACAGTAGTAATTCTCCCAACCCACAGACAGGGGAGAACTTTCCATCTTGTAGTGTTGTCTTAGGCAGCTTCTATAATTACGTTTTATAACTTTGTTGTAGAGGTCTTTGACCTCCTTGGATATGTGTATTCCTAGATATTTTATTTTATTAGAGGCTATTGGAAATGAGATTGTTTTTAAATTTCTTTCTCAGCTAGTTTTTTATGGATAGCTACTTATTTTTATATGTTGATTTTATATCCTACTACTTTGCTGAATTGGTCGCTTGTAAGAGACTTTTGGTGGACTCTAGGGTTTTCTAGAGGTAAAATGTATCATCTGGGAAGAAAGATAATTTGATTTCCTCTTCTATTTCTAATCACTTTATATTTTTGTCTAGGAATGTAAGACCACCAATTGCCTTCTGTTACCATTTATTTGTTATATTAATTTTCATTAACATTGAAGAATATGCTTTTGTGATTTTTATCTTTTATAATATTGACATTATTTAAAAAATACAGGCCAGTTGTTTTACAGAATGAGTCTTAATCTGAATTTTTAAAAATTTTAGATGCAGTTTAGTCATTTGTGGGCCTTCACACTGCAATACACCAATAGGTATATGCATTATTTTGCCCCATTATTGGTGATGTTAAATTTAATCAGTTTAGTAAGATAGTATTAATAGGACTTGCACATGAAAATATCTTTTAATCTTTGTAGTGATATGTGGGACAGTAAATTGAAACTGTATATATATCCTGTCCCTCTACAAACTTTCACCCAATAGGTTTACCATCCAGTGATACTGGGTTTGGTTCTAAATGAAAATGTAAGCATATACATATAAAATTAACAATACATATATATGTGTGTGTCTGTGTGTATGTACCTATAAACACATTTAAATTCACGTATATGGATGGAATTGTGTATGCTTAAATCTTTATAATGAAAGATAAACTTTTAAAATCTCAATATTTTTCGTATGCATGCTATCCAATTTATTTTATTTACTAATTTTCTTTTCTACCTTTCAATTTTAAATACATTTTTTAGTAGTACTTTCAGTGGTGTTTGTGAATTGTTCATTTAGGTTTGTCACACAAGAGAAAAGTCAATATAATTCTTTAGTTTTAATAGTTTGAGCAACTCTGAAGTTCATTAACAAACCCTATTAGACAGTTGATTATGTAGACTTCTGTAAAAGTCTCTCGTTTTTTTCTTTACTTCTTTTTCTAATGTTAAAAACAGCTTCTCAGATCCTGGATATCAATTTCTGGAATTTTGGTGGTATAATTAATGGAAAAGATCATGAACTTGAAAGTGAGTCTAAAATCTGAGGTTGGGTTTTTATGCATAAAGCATACACATACAACACATACTCCACACAAATCTCTCTCCTTTTCTCTCTCTTTCTCTTTTTCTCTCTCTCCCCCTTCCTCCTTCTAAATTCATTACCCATCTTACCCTGTCTGATTCATAGTTTTCCTCAAACTTTTAGGAGGTTTATTTATGTGAAGGATATGAAAAAAGTATATCCAAAACAATTAAGTATCCTCCATGTGTTTATAATTTGAGTAATCTGTTAAACATAAAGATTCTGTTAGCTGAGTTTTTCCTAGTTATGGGAAAAATCTTTATTTAACAATGTTACTTCTCTCATTATATTCCTAAATTTTCTACTTCTTGGTTATGATTCTCAAGAAGTAGCAAAATGGACTGTGGTTTTTGTAATGGATACCTATTCAGCTATTAATATTTGATATCCCTTGAAAAACAATTATTAGGAAAGCACACATTTATATTTTACTACCAGAGGTATAAAAATTATACACACACACACACACACAGCATGCATAAAGGAAAATAAAAACAATTCAGGGGATACCTATTTTAATTTCCAAATTTGAGTAAGAGCTGTAAAACAATTTAGAATGATTTCTAATCATAGTTTCAGTCACAGGAATACCTTTAGATATTGAGGGAATTGTTAGTTAAACTGATTTTATGGAGGATAGTGAGTGAAGATGAGGAATATTTCCTGGTCTAGTCCCTCCTACACCAAGGAGTCATCACCTAATCACAGGACAGCATAATCTCTAGAGTTATCTGTGTAGTAGGTGACTTTAGCCAGGGATGAGACACAAGGAGGATTACATAGTTGGCATTAACACTGTTACCTATGAAAGATATGTTAGTTTGTATATGTATGCTGCATATCCCCCAAAGACCATTTGTTAAAGGCTGACCACCAATCCATGGTGCTATTGGGAAGTGGTAGAACCTTTAGGAGGTCTACCTAGTGGAAATAAGTTAGGTCATCAGAGATTGCCTTTGAAGGGGACATGGAGACCCCAGCTTCTTCCTTTCTCTCTCTGTGTCCTGGCTGCCTGGAGATAAACAGATCTCTCTTGATGTGTACTCCTGCCATGATGAACTGTGCTACCACAGGCCCAAATGACCATGGACTGAAACCTCTGAAACTATGAGCCAAAATCATTCCTACATATAAGTTGTTCATTTCATGTATTCTGGTACAGTGATGGAAAACTGAGTAACATAAATAGATAATGGGTATGTCTCTGTTTCTGTCTCTTTATTTAGACCTCTTTGAAAGTAAAGATTGTGATTTATTTATCTTTGAATCTGTATTCACATTTATATACCCAGCTAAACAGTATTATCCCTGTCACTGGTACTGACCATGATGGATGCTTAGAAATTAGGTAACACTTAGTTCTTCAAAGGTCACCAACTCCCTTCACTTATACCTTGATTTTTTCTCATCTGTACTAAACCAACTCTAACATAAGTAATGAAGATTCTTATGCAGAAATTGGAAGGTATTTTTCCATACTTCCTATAGAGACATCATCTAGAATAGTAATGGGAGCATTGAGGGGAAGTCTCAGTGACTCAAATGGGAATGGAAACAGGACAAGTTTTTTTTTTATCTGAATTCCTGCAGCAAGAGGAAATATGTATATTACAAAGCCCTATCATTTTTCATATAGTATTACATGAAACAGAATGTTCTTATGGGGGAAATCTGTACGATGCACTGATGTTTTGTTTGTGCGTGTTGAAGGATAGAGGTAGATCCTGAAATTTTCAATATATGAAAAGACTGGTTCAAACAAGTTTGAGGAAACCTTGTCTAATTAATATTGTTCAGAGCTTATCTTTGAATTCTTTTTTCCCTCCATTTCCTAGGTTATATAGTCACTCCTTTCTCATACTAAACATAAGGGCCACCTATTGAGTCGCAGTAACCAGGAAGCCAGTGACTTGGTGTATCTATGTTATAGTTGGCTCAGAGATCAACTATCAAAGGTAACTGCACAACTTCTGGAACTTTATTATTAGAGAGATCTCTTAAAGGCTCTAGTCCCTGCTAAAAGCTACCTTCCTGGGCTAATGTGTGATGATTCTAAGGCCAGAAGTTTCTCCAGATAGTGAAGAGAAGGTTGTAGAATTTCTGAGGACTAGCACACTATATTTTAATTCAGAGGGGGCCAGTCCTTAGTAATCCTGTTTGGGTTCTATAAACCTGAGGACATTACTTTACAAATATAAAGAGAGAGAGAGAGAAACAGAGTTTTGAGTTGCACAGTTGTGTCACACTGACTCTTGGTGAAGGCCGATGATGAGAAGTGCGGTGATTTGCCTTGGGAGTCTCTACAATGTATTTAGAAATGGCAGCACAAAAATCTTATGATCATCTCCCCCTTGCAAGCCTGAAATGTCATCCCTGTGGGAAGCTGATAGGTGTTCCTGCTATCAGCTGAAGCAGCACCTCTACATCCTTACCTTTCAAGGCACTTTATTCACTATATATTCTATGTAAACTGTTGGATTTGACAAGGAGGAGTTGTTGAAGGCAGATTACTGGGAAGGGGCTATGTTGGGTTGATTTGGCACCGATCTCTCATACTTGACAGCTCAAGCACAAGATTGTGGATGAGCTATAGGACCTATGAGCCTCCTCAGTCAGCAAGCGCAGCCCTAAGTCACATTTAATTCAGAAAGCCCTGACAGCCCTGTATAAAATGTGAGCCATAAAATGGAGAGATAGGAGCTACGTGCAATAGTAGGCCATTTAGGTTATTTCCTTGTACTGGAGTTTTGGAAAATACCAACTAGGACAATATAGACTCTGATATATCACAAAGAGATCTGCATTGAGTAACCTAAATACAGTCTTCCTAACTTTAAGCAAAGGCAACATGATTTTTAATGGCTAAATGCTAAAAGAGCAATCAGTGAAGAAACTGCCCCAAATTCTGCATGGTTTAGCCTAAATTATCCATACCTACATCTGGATATAAACAATGGCACTCAAAAAGAAAGGAAAAAAGTTCAAGGATTGAAACACTTTGGCATAGTGAATAGAACTTGTAGAATGAAACACATCCACCTCTGAGTCTTGGCTCTGAGATGTTTCAGTTACCTGAGACATGATCAAGGCACTTAATTGCTTGAAGTTTCACCTTTAATTCTAAAATAGGAAAATTAATACTTTACCCACTGTGTTAGTAGACTACTGCCACAATCATTCTTCATAGTGTACCATCCCGTGGCTCAGTCGTTCATGGTTCTCCAGTGTTGAGCTGATTGTGGCTGGGTTCCCTTATATGTCTTCTGTAAGTTATAGGCTGGCTGAGTGGTTTGCTGGTTTTGTGACTAGGTGGTCCCACATTTCTGGGAGTTAGTTGGAATTGGATTGAATTGGTATAGAGGGTTCTCAAACACAATTATTGGGATGATTCAACTCTATTCCATGTTGCTCATTCTCCATTATATAGATTCACAAACTATGGCCTCTGGACCGAATCCATTGCATGGGCTATTTTTTTTTTAATGAAATACTCCTGTCTTACACCACAGGCCTACTCATTTAGTTTTCTATTTTCTATGGATAAGTTTTATGCTACAATGGTAGAACTCAGTAGTTTAGAAGTTACATTGGAGATCACATGGCCCAAAAAGCCAAATATATTTATGATCTGGTCTTTTACAGAAAAAATTTTGCTGGCTTTCACTTCAGTCAACTCACCTGAGTGTGCAATTGTGGCCATAGCTGAGGAACAAAGGAGGAATAGAATCATGCGAGGCACCTTTTAAGAGTCTGCATGCATCACATCCACTAACATGTCATTGATGAAAGGCAGCCACATAGATGTCTTCAAAATCAAAGTGCAGGGAAATAGAGTCTACCTCAGTGAGAGCAGCTGCAAAGTCACAGGATGCACGCACTGATGAAGAACTTGGTGGAGTTTTTTTTGTAGTTAATCATAATGCCCACTTTGTGATGCTATTCTGAGGTTCAGCTTAGACACAGGTAAAAGCATTTTATGAACTCTATCACATTACACAATTTGAACAGCATTTATTCTAATCTGTCTTTATTTTATGAGATTAACAGTAATCTGTGAAATGCTCAGGATGATAGTAATAATTTGTTACTACAATAAGTGAAAAAAACCATACTGGCCTTCTCTCTATTTGCAGTGTGCTGCCTCATGAAGACAGATGGGACAAAGACCAAATATTTGGATAGCCTCATTACCTCTGTAACCAACTTGCTTCCCAAACTGTGCCCAGTCTGTTCTCCTGAAGCTATCATCTGTACCCTGCTCTCAACCAAGTGTTTCATCAAGTCCAATCTGTTTATAGTAATTGGCATATTCAATGTAGATGAAAGACTATTACTGGCCTTGATAAAATTACTGTATCAGCATTTGCTGATATAATTATATATTATCATTTGTGGTTGTATTAATCATGAAAATAAGAGCTGTGCTAAACCCTTGCTTGAGCTATTCAATCTATAAACTTGCTAACTAATAGGATGGCATTTATTTTTTCTTTATAGCCTTTATTTTGTGGACAGTATATTTAAAAGTAGGATCTAGGAACTTTTTCTAATGACCTACCACTGACATACATGGGAAACACAGACAGTTTCTTATGCAATGTCCATTATTTCATATTTAAAATTCCATTAGAAGTGTTTAATTAGAAATTTTTTTGAAATATTTTGAGGGTCTAAAGATTCCATTTGTTTTGGAGGCAGTTTTCAGCTTATTCTTTCTTCATTGATAAAACGCAAACATCAGTGGGTGGGATTAATTAATAGAAAACTTGTGCCTCTATTAATGAGGTCAAAGCTCACTTTTTGAGTTAAATAGCATTTTTTGGGCTTAATATTTTAGAATAATAGTTTTTAAATTTATTTCCTGTGACTCACTAATAAGATGCTACTGAAGCAATGAAAATTTGTTAATTTTTAGAAATAAATAAAATGCTTTGATTTCCTATCATTTTAAGATTTTCTTTTCTTAATTTTTCTTCAGATACAGAATACACCATCGCTTGAATAGAGTACTAGTGGTTGAGGATGGGAGACACAGAATGACCAGAAATAAATGAAAGAGGATTTCTTGATTGTATTCATTCTAGGCTACCAAAATCTTGACTCAAAGAGTTAGTTAGGTTCCACTTACTCTAAATATCTGTACATAAATGAGGAAGAAATATTTGTTTCCTCACGGAAGGAATATTTACTGAGGATCTGCTAAATGCCAAGCACTTCTGTAAGTGTTTGGTTTACAGTGAGCAGACAGACAAAATGACTTCCTTGTAGAGTTTGCCTTTCAATGGGGAATAATTCAACTTAGAATTTGTAAAGAAAGGAAAAATATTTGTTGGAATGACTGAACTGAAGCTAGAATGTGAATTATCTATACCAGGTCAATCCACTGTAGTCTATGTGCCAAACTCAGCTTGCCATGTTTTTGTCTAGTCCACAAGCTCAAATATATACTTTATTAAGGAGCACTTGCAATCAGTTTGATGACCAAGAGCACTAACTTTGAATAATATTTAAGCAAAATTATATCCTTGGATAAAATTCCATTCTTCTCACCAGTAAAACCTAATTACAAAAAAAAACCATTATTATTATTAGTTTTTTAATTTAATCAATAATAACTTGATTTTTTTATAACTCGATTTTTCCTTTTCTAAAATATTTACTTTGGCTCTTTAAAAATTTGTCAATCTCTGTTCTACACAACAGAATAGAAAGGATATAAGTGGGATACTGAAATTTCTCTAGTTCTTTGTCACTCACTAACTAGTATGTACCAGGATTCAATTAAGGTGACTAAGAAAACTATTTCACTTCAATATTGGTCTTCATATTCAACACAATTATCTCTTTTTGTTCCAAATTATTATGTGGCATGGCTAATACCGAACTGTTTACTTAGTTATTAAGCAATTGTGATATTGTTAATGCTTTTTTGGAAAACAATTTCTGACCTGTGTGTTTTGTGTTTGTATGCATCCTCCCTGGTAGCTGAGCTTTTTTCCTAAGACCAGTGCTTCTGATATTACTGTGATGGAAAATGAAATTTTTAAAGCCACTTTGCCTGGAAAGTCTCTTTTTGCTTAGAGTAGATATATAGAAATCATGACACACTTCCAGTGTAACACTATTAAATTACTCACTTCTCAGAAATGGTAGTTAAAATCATTAATGCTTAATCACTTCATACCCACTGCCAAGTAGTTTACATTAACAGAGCAGAATATGCTACAGGCAAATCACTCTGAACAGAAAACCTAGAAACAGCTGATGATGTCTAATTTAACATCTTTGTTTTTTGCTGGGACATTTATGCTCATGGTGGTGATTTTATATGGCATACATATAATATAGTCATGGTTATTGCTTTCAAAATTGCTCCTAGTTTCTTTGATGGATTTAAATTTATTACTGTTTTATGGAGAGATAACATATTGTTCCACTAGGAGCATCATGGCTTCTTTTGCTCTGCCACAAAAACAAAACTTAAATTCACGAATTCAAAAATTACTCAAACCCCTTTACCAAAACCTGAAACAATAACTGTTATGTTTGGAATCCTGGGTTAGCGTTTTAATATATATTTCAAAGTATAAAGTAAAAAAAATTACATGGACTCCTGACTTTAGAGGTCTATCTCAGAGATACTAAACAAAAATATTAAAGTACTTACAACCAAGGCTATTTATTGAAGCACCATTTGTGATAACAAACTAATGAAAATAATTCAAATATTCAACAATTGATAAATTGAATGATTCACTCATTGGATTATTAGCACCTGTAAAAAGGAGAAAACCATCTCTGTGTTATTAAGGTTACTATAGAATAATCTCCAAGGAAAAGACAGGCCATAAATTTCAGACATATAGATAACTATAGAAGGAAGGAGGGAATGGAGCAAAACGGAGAAGGATAGAAATTATTGATTTTTAATACTTTGTTTTGAAGGTATGACTTTTGGGAACACAAATACTTTATATAATAATGAAGTTAAATTAAATACAAAGAACTAAACTTATACATTGAAAATAAAAATAAATAAAACTCAATGTGAATCCTGTTGAGGGCATAACCTCCCACGGGGACAAGTCCAAGAGATTTTACAGTATAACATTTTGATTATATATCTCTAATAGAAAAAAAAAAACTTAAAAAGTTTTTCCATCAGGAATGGTACAATTAGTGGTATTGTTAATATTATTCTGACACTGTAGTGTATATAATGTGGGATAAAATAAATGAGTAGTTACACTGGTGTCATTGAAAACCAGGATTTGAGGCAAGGCAGAAAGCAGATAAACACATGAAGTCAAGTTAAGTAAAAACTTTGTACTACTGAACTTTAATTGAAATTATTAGTTTGGTGCATTTTAACTAAAACAAAACAAAACAAAACAAAGATAACTTTCTTTTTAGACTCTATGTCCACTGAAGAGAACTATCAGCCAGATATAGGAACTGTGAGATTAGACTGGCTTACACTTTGTCATATAAGAAAATAAAGGTGCTATCCAAGACTACTACTGTTCCATCAAACAGATTGGGCATTAAATGAAGAGACTCCTATGGCTATAAGTTGTAAAATGCCAAAGATGTTTAAACCCATGGCTTCATAGGATATATGTGTAATATATGCACCTACATCATGTATATGTAGCTATGCAAGCATATATATATATATATATATATATATATATATAGTCTTCTTTGAAGTGTTTTGGAAAGCTTAGTCTTTTTCAAAACTGTTTAGAAACAAACAAGAAAAATCCAAACATTTATTTTCCCTTTCCTACACAAATTGTATCTCAACATATCCAATATTTGGTAAGGAGAAAACAAACCAGCTAATAAGTTAAGAAATAATTTATCATTTCAACACCTAATGAGATAATGGATTTAAGCATAGATTATCAATATCTGTTCACATTACACAAAGAAGACAACCAGAAATTATTTATTCCCGAGGAAAGCATACAATACCATCTATGAAGTGTGTGGGTGAAAAAAGCTAATGAAAATCTCCAGAAGTCTCTAACAATTTTCAATACAAATTTATAGGAAATAAAAAAAACCCTAAAAAACAAAAACAAAAAAACTGAAGTCAGAAAAATTCAATTTGAGAAAAACTCTATACGACAAGCAGATGATTTCTTCAATAAAAGCTCACAGGGCAAGAGTGGGGAGTGGAGAAGAAAACAGAAAACCTATCAATTAATAGAAATGAGAGAGTAGTACACACTCATTATCTCAGCACTCCGCAGCTGCAGTAGGAAGACTGCAAGGTAGAACCCAACCAGAGCAACTTTATGACTTAACAAGACCCAGTCTGAAAATAATTTTGTTTTTAAAAGAAGAAGTCTAAATTGGAGAGGTAGCTCAGTGTGGAAGCCTCTGAGATCATCCTTGCTATTGAAAAAAAATAAAGGTAGAGATGGGGATGGAAGAGAGATTAACATCATTCAATTGCAAAATGTGACTGTTGTTTGAATTGTAATTCAAAAAGCAAGGTAAAAATTGGTAAACAATTGAAGAAATACAAGCAAGTATTGAATATTTAACCTTATACAATTATTTAAATAGGTTTAGGCATGATAAAGGTTTTGAGTATGTAAAAAGGGTCCCTGTTTCAGAAACACTGTAGAATGTTTACAGATGATATGAAGTGTAAGATGGTCTCAAAATTCCAGGTAGGATGGAGGGAAACAAAGGTGTCACTATAAAGGAAACAAAGTTAATCCTATGTTGTTAATTTTTTTCTTTTTCAGATGCATTGTTAACTGTTGACACTGAGCGAAATGTACATGGAGAATTATTAACTTTTTTCTCTTTAATATGCACTAAAATATTCTAAATAGCTAAGACATAGAGTGCAAAAGTGAAAACATTTGCCTAAAGCCTAGAACTGTTAGTCATCAAAACCTTGATGAATTAGATGTTGTCTATTGAAACAATATTTATAAAATATTTTGTACTCTATTGAAGGTTTTGTGTAAACTTGGGTTGCTTTTAGGTGATGCTTGTGATTAGCATCTTTATACATAGGTAAGCTTTATATATTTTTCCAAGTCTTGGTTCTCTCTTAAAGTATATACTGAAATGTCATGAAAGATCAATACCACAATATAACATACTCTGCACATGTGTAATGGAGATAATTTTTTTGAAATATGTTCACAAATAATACAATTGCTCCTTTGAACGGTTTTTGTTTTCCATTAATTCCTTGTCCTGGGACTTTGCTAAGCAATAGATGAGGAAAGTAAGAATCTTCTAGAATCAAGAAGTACACAAGTAGGAAGTACTTGTACAGGTGGAACACAGACAAATTCTACATTGAAAAAGGGCAAGAAGTAGAAGGGAAGGGGTATCAGAGAGACTGGGTCTAAGTTTAGGATCATCCTGTGGTCCCCAGAAGGGACCTATCCATCCCTTCTAGAAGACAGAGTCCCTACAAGGGGTATGCATCATTTAATTATTTTAATAGACACCTTTCTCATGTCACGTAACAAAGTCCTAACTGCTGGAACCTGTACATGTGACTTAATATGGAAAAAAGTTTTAGCAGATGTAATTAAAAATCTGCAGATGAGATTATAGTGGATTAGAGTGAACCACACATCCAATGATAACGCTTCATGAGAGATGAGAGAAAACAGACACACAGAGAGGTGACCATGTGAGGACTGAGACAGAGTGGCATGAGGCAGTCCTAACCCAAGGGACACCAGGGTTGCAGATAACCAGAATGTGGAGGAGAAGCATGGGACAGATTCTTCCTTAGAGCTTCTAGAGAGAACCATATTTCTGACAACTTGACTTCAAGATTCCAGCCTCCAGAATCAGGAGAGAATAAATTTCCATTTTAGGCCATTAAGTTGGTGGTAATTTATTGTCACAGGA
Source organism: Cuniculus paca (assembly GCA_004365215.1). Classification (NCBI taxonomy): domain Eukaryota; kingdom Metazoa; phylum Chordata; class Mammalia; order Rodentia; family Cuniculidae; genus Cuniculus; species Cuniculus paca. The sequence goes on from RJWT010018206.1 coordinate 15,946, forward strand.
AACTGATATCCCTCATTTCTCATGGCAAGTTCTAGAAGCTGGTGTCCACATACAACATGAGATGTCCAAGAGAATAGTGAATATAGGTGTCAGGTGGTTTGGAAGAGTGAGGCCCAGAGAGAATACCCCTATGTCTTTCTTGGTTCTTTTTCATACGCAGTTCCTGCAGTCCTAACATGCTCGTGGGATGCAGGAGTTGACCCAGGTCTGAGAACCAATGCACTAGTCACAGGGGCCTTTGTGGTGAGAGATGACTTCTTGAGGTGCACCGGGGAGGTTGGTGGAGGTGGGCAACAGAGGTAGAGACCAGAAAAGTCACAAGGGCTGGGTAGGAAAGAGGAGATACCACCAGACACTAAATTTGCTGGGAGAACAAATCAGGAATATCCCAAGCTGTGAATTTGTTTGAATGGGTTTAGAGATGACAAAGGCTGAGGCCAGAGCAGGAGATAGTAATTTACAATTCATCAGAGAAGCCAAGCTAGGGGAGAAATACTACATGAGAACTAGAGACCACCTTTCTAGGATAAACTGCCTCTTGTATCCTGATTTCATTTTGGGGAGGAGAACCTTGGCTTGAGGTTGTTCTACAAAACATTTCAAACTTTAGTAAAAGTTCAACTGAAATGGATGATTGCAATCAAGTAGAGACTTAGTCAACAGGAATGGCAAGTGTAAGGATTATCATACTTCATTAGGTGAAGTGAATGGTTAGAGGGAAGACTTTGAGATGACATCAATTAGAAAATTTCCTTAAAAATTACATTTGGGTGCATGAATTGCTGACTATTATGTTTGACCTTGTTAAACAAGAAATGGCAAAAATTAGACTTTCAATATTTTTCTCAAATAAAATGCATGATTTTTTTTTTCAACTGGCTAATTTAGACCTATCTTATTTACATATCTGGCTGCCAGTAAAAGAGTCAAGTTCACACAATGAAAATCTGTTGTAACAGTATCTGTTTTAGCTTCAGTCCTACCATCAAAATCTAGAAGATTGTCTCTTTTCAAAGGGCTCTGTTTTATCAGTCTGAGTTGCTAGTTTAGATCTGGCTTTGGTCAGTTAGTATGAAAATCACATATAATTCTCATTAAGAGCTCTGCAGGTGCTAGTTGATAGATTGGCAAGTTTGAAGGGCTGTTTTTAATATATTCAGTTTATTTTGCAGTTTTACATCTTTTTTTTAAAACCTCACAATGGTCAGGTCTGTTTTATAGCTAACTAGAAAGCACTGAAGCAATTTTCCATACAGTGAGGGGCTCCTATGAGAACCCTTTCCTAGGTATACTTTCCTGAAAAATCTGTTATCCTAACACTTTGATTCATTTGCTTATACAACAGCTTGTTAGGTGTGGATTCTTTGGCTGGGGTGACGCCCCTATTATGGTTTCCTCTGATGCTTGTGTGGCTTCAGATGCAGTGACTAATTTGCTAGGCTGTGAGGTGAAGTCCAATAAATGAATATAAAGCATCTAAAGAGTTTGTGGTTTGGAAATTCTTGAACTCCTTTGGAGCAGATCGGTGATTTCCCATTGCCACTAGATGTCCCTGTGTGGCTTTCCTTTTGGACATCAGTACTGTACACATGGTAAGTTATTTCTGCTCCGCTGGATAGAAGGAAAGGGCTCCACAGGCTCTGAAGAAGCATTTTACAGTGGAATGTCATCCAAGCTGTCACTCGGCACAACTTCGCCCTAGTGCCTGGATTCACAAAACGAGGGTGTGCAATGACTGGCAGAAATTGGGATGAACTCTATGAAGGTCCAAAGATCTTTCCAGCTTGTATTATTAAACATTCTCTGCATCTCACCCCACTTTCCAAGGCCTAGATCAAAGCTTCTAAAGTCATCTAGCAAGAAGAAATAGCTTTGTAAGTTTTGTTTTGTATTTCTGATTTGTTTGCATGATCTTAATAGACATGACTAATATGCATTGAATTAGTATGTGTGGCTAGTTTACATTGCATACTATATGACTTTGATAACTCCCAAACTGGGTGTTCTTGATTAATGAAACCTGATTGTGTCCTTGAAAGTCCCAACAGTGTCAGGTGACTGTAAATGTTTTTTTAATGCTTACTTTATATTTTAGTATTTGTTTTGGTACAAATAGACAAGTTTGTAGATTAGCACTAGTCTGAGGGCTATAGTTTGAGTAGCACCAGTCTAAGCATTATCATGGGGCCCATTTCTACACCCTCAGGCCAGCATGAAGACTCAAGGCAGCCTTAGAAAGCTTGAAGGAGGCTTGCGAACTGTGGAGAAGTGCTGTCTGTGTTCCCAGGGCTCCTGATCCAGGACAGGCCTGGGTTTTCCATTGAGCAATGTGCTGGATCTCAGATGAAGGCTACCGCAAATAGAAAATGATGGGCGGCCCCACTAAACAATATCAGTAGCGAGGCAATGAGAATGGTTACATTTTCTGAAGCTTCTGGAAGAAATTAAGTAAATCCTTAAATGGTGCTTTGTGTGTTTGGAGAAATAAAGGTGACGCAGGGGTGGTAAATGCCATGTACTTGGATTCATTTTAATAATTAGTCATGGTGACACTTAGGTGACAAATAGTGTGAGGGCTTACCTGGCAACCAGCTCCAATTATAGAATCATGAAAAGGAACTTTATAGTTTTATAAACTGAAAGGAGATAGCTGTTTTACTTAGGACATCAACAGTTTATGTCCCAACAATCATTTAGGAAGCTCGTTATTTGTAATACAAGAGCATGATTTGTGTACACAACTATGTTGAAAAGGGTGGCTGTGGGTCCCTTTTGCTCACAGGTAGCCATTTAAACCAGGTAATGTTTAAAAGAGAAGAATTAAGCTATTCATTTCTCCTTTATGAATGATTGCATGTTGGGTTGAATCAAGACTGCAGGGAATATAATCACTCGACTCCAAATTCTTGAAATCCCGATGCCCACATGTTGATGGTAGGGATTTCTCTGCTTTCTCAGGCAGAGAAAGAAGCCAGTGGAGAAGTTGGGATGCACTGAACTTTCTTTTTCCAGTAAGGCAGTCA
>RJWT010018207.1:0-18979 GCA_004365215.1 Cuniculus paca
TACATTCTCTCCTCAGACTTTTGGTGTGTCCTAAGGAAAAAGAAACTAAATTGAATATTACTAAACTACAAAATATTAATCAAGAGGAAGAGAGATAACAATAATATTAAGAATTATACCTGTGACTCACTTCTTTTGCAAGTCATAGCAATTTTTCCTCTGTGGTGAGAAAAAGCTAGTTTCTACTTTCAAAGTTCTTACCAAGGCACAACTTTTGAAGATGTATTTTGAGCAAATATCATTTATAGAGAGAAAAATTCCAAAAAGAAAACACTGAATCACTGAACTTTTGACTTAAACAACCCTGAATATGTCATCTGGCAAACATCAACTATCTTTCCAGAAGAAGAAATTAAGTTAATAGGAAACAACTTGAAACGTTACCAAGCAACTTAGAATTAGGTTGGGAATGGGTTAGAACCAAGGTTTCTAACACTTGTGCCATATTAACAAATAGTCTCTATGTCTTTCTTTTTATAATCCAAGGCAGAAACTTGTGGCCATGAGTATCACACAGTAGACATGGGGAGGGAGTACAGCCTCTGTGAGTCACAGACTTCCTCGTGAGAGCTGTGTTACTTGTAGAGAACCCTCATTCCTGAGGCCAGTGTGACGTGCCAGGGAATTTTCAAGTGCTGCCTGGTCACCCTCTTCATCTGTACTTTAATTTCCAGAAGCAGGTCTTGGCTGTGCAGTTCACAGCATTATGTAATGCTCCTGTGTAATTCCACAATGGCTAGGTACAGAGACACCCATGATTACATAAACATACCATTTATACTTAAATATTTTATGTTGGGGGACCATGAATTATAAATTGAGTTCAGGAGATGTCTACACTTGTTTTTGCCCTGCTTTTAAGCCAGACTAGAATGTGGAAACTCACTCTTCTTTTCTGATCATAGCTGGAAGCATTAGGGCTAATGACTGCTGTGGTACTTACAGGGCAATACAAGAACTGATGGAGATCACAGTTATCTGGGAAAACCACAGTTTCATCATTACCCTTCAGTCTCAACTTGTCCTTTTAAGAATGCTTTGTCTTGTCACCATCTCACTGTATTCACCAATACTGTTCCCAGAAACACCTACTGCCCTTTACTCATTGTCCTGGACTCAAATGTAATGAATAAATAACAAGGTTTTGTGTGGTTGGTGGCCTTTTATTCCCTGAGAACAACTAGTCATCCCCAATCTCGGCCTGCACCCTATTTTGTCTCATACAATCTTTCCATTTTACACACAATGCTTGGCAGGAGACTGGAGACTCACTACAGGGGTCTGAGATAACTGACGGCCTTGGAAAGGGTCTCCAATAATTATAAGTCCATTTTCTCATGAAATCTTCCATGGCATAAAAATAGATAAATATCTTTCCCAGATCATGTTGTAAGCAAACTGAAATCAGTCCAAAAATTTTAACTCATTTGTTAAAAAGGAAAGAAGAACATTATTTTTAAAAGCCAGAGGGTCTGATGATGTTGACAGAGTCCTTATCCTCCCTAGAATCACTGGTATTTATATATAGTTTTCAAAATTTACGTGAATTTAAGATTCAGATCACGTCTGATCTTTCACATAGTGACGTTTTACTTAAATCAGGCTAGTAATAAATATCTGTTCAATTGTAATCTATATGTGCTGCAAAGTCATTCTTGGAAAAGTAATTTGTTATCTACATTTATAAATAAAGATCTAAAAATAATGCAAATGTTTTATAAGCCATTAACATGATTCCTTGACTCAGTTTGTGAAAAAGTTGCAAAATCTTTTTAAGGTTTTTCCAAACATGAAAACTTTGATTTGTTTCTGGATAAATATATGATTTTAAATCTTACAAAATCTGTTTCATTTTGAGATGGTCATGCTGTGTAGCACAGGCTGGCCGCAAACTCCCAGTGATCCTCATGCCTCAGCCTCCCAAGAGCTGGGATTACAGGTATGTGCCACCATGTGCTGCCATCTCATGTCATTATTGGTCATAGGAAAGTATTTTTACATTAATGGGAATGTGCATCCAGATCCACTAACAAATTTCCAGACCAAAGTCTAACAATCTGTTATATTAGACCCCAAAATAATTTGAATGCAAGTTAAAACCTAAAAAATCACTGACCAAATAAAAAGAATCAAGAGTTTAAAAGTACAAATGTTGGAAAAATAAAACAAATTATTTATATATTGCATTCTTTTTTATATTGGAACATAGATTATTACAAATAAATTATTGGAATTAACAGTGAAAAGCTTGATGCAACTCAGAGGATAATAAATGAAGGTAATTGGTTATCAAAAGTAGCAATAATCAACAAATCTAATTAAATACCGTAATAGCACATTCATATATATGCATATATATATGGGATAGCAAGAGACATTCAAGACTTTTCAGAAGTTCTTATACATTTCTGCTTGATGTTATGGCACAAAACATACAACTGGGAAGACAGACTACATTCATAGGAGGAGAAATGAATATCAGAAAACAATCTCTTCTCTGTAAATGGAACTTTGGATGAAATAAAATCTGATACAAAATTCCAGAAATTGTATTTATGAACATTTGACAATCTTTTCTCATGATCAAATATTTTCATGACTTCCCAGAAGAAATAAAAGGTGGCATACACTGATGATGGGCATTTCTACCATACAACAAATAATTAAGACATAAAATAATGTTAGTTATACTCAATGATTTATGAAGTTAATGGCATTACAAGAAATTTTAAATTCCTGCAAAAATCTATTTCGAATCTGAAGATTTTTTCTGATAGCTTTTGAGAAATAGAACAAAAATGATCCATGTGGCAAGATATTAAGTCCATACAAGAAATTTAAAAGTATACTAAGTTTATCTTCCTCAGCAAAAGCTTACAGGGTTCTCTCACTAGTTACAAAAGGCTTCACATTGGACGTGGCTTAATAACTGTCAGAAGCATTTTCAGTTTTTTCAAGATCACTAGAAAGTGGATCAGAAGAGAGGAAGTAAAGATGTAAATCTCTTTATTTAGAAAATAAAACTGGTTTTGAAAGTTTATATTTTCTTCTTTTGTAAAACAGTGACTAAACATTTTTTGGATACATCTAAGATGATTAATCAGGAGTTTGTGAACCACTGTTCATCTTTCTACTGTGACTGTAGACCTCTGTGGGTTTCCTGTAGTTACCTGGACTATAGCCTACTCAGTTGAAAGATACTTCCTGTGTGTTCTGAAAGCCAGGATTTGGACATGCAGGGCTCTGAAAGTGTACATTTTAAAAATACATCGAAGATCCAAAAAGAGAAAAATTCAATGAGAATATATATTTTCTTTTTATGTACTTGGGTAATCATGGTGGTTTTAAATACTTTTGGGAAGAGAGATATTTTCAGAAATCGTGTTAAATGGGTTGATTTTAAAGACATTAAAGTGAGAGAAATGTTACTGAATATAAAATCCATGCATGCATGTGTGCATGTGTGTGTATGCACACAAGTAATGGATGAGCAAAGTTCAACCCTAGATCCATCTATGCCAAAAGGACCAAAAGAGATTTGCAGTCTGAGTTTGAGAAGACAGATATGTGATTTAAATGTTATGCTGATAATATGTGTCAAGTAATCACATGTTAATTCACTCCTTTTTCAATCTAATCATCGATATCCTTGACTGCAAGAAGGTGCAAGAGACTGTAAGGAGAGTCATGGGCAGGACTCAGACAAGTTTGTGAGGACTTTAATAAACTCTTTGGGTATCAACCATATTCCACATTCCTGTAAGAATCAGTTGTCTAGTTGGGTAATCATGTAGTCACAGCCAAAGTAAACATTAATAAGATAATTCATCATGTTATTCATTAAACATCCTGAAAACCCATATCAGCAGTAGAAGGTGTAAGTAGAAAGGAGTTATGGTCTCTGATTCCTTGCCAAGCTCCTGGGAAAAAAATGCTACAAGATGGAAGAAAACAAGATCAGAAATAAGCATTGTAGCAGAGTTATGTCTTAGAGGGAACACGCAGAGCTGAAAAGAAGAAGAGCAACTGAGGCTAGGAGTGACCCCTTTAATCAGGATACCAAGAGGAAGATTAAGAGGAGACAAAACAAGACTGGCTAAAGGGTGACTAACATTATAGATTGTGTGAAGCTTCATGCATAGGACAGTGAGCATAGGCAGAGAGATCTTCAGTTTGAGTTGTGTGACTCTTACTTATCATGTGGCCAAAGGCTGCTTAGTGGGGATGGAACTGTCCGAGTAGGTGCATGGCAACTAGAGATGAAAATTCACGGTCTTATAGGGCAAGAGGAGGGTACTGGGGTTGAGACTGTTGTCTGAATTCTCTTTGAGTATCATGTGACCCATTTTCAAACAGCATCTGAAAACGTGTTTTAAATGGCAAGCAAGGAAACAAAAACCCTTACAGGTCTTATGTATAAAGTCTGTGCATGCATAGTGGAAAAGGCTGAAATACAAAGTAGAGTGGATTAGTTATTTTTTCATAGCAGGGACAAAAATACTCAACACTCACAATATGAAGGAGGAGAGGTTTATTTTAGCTCTCATGATGTCAGTCCACTCTTCCTTGACTGGTTCTAAGGAAGAAAAATGCGCAACAGAAGACTGTGGTGAGGGAAATGGTGCTCAACCCATGGCAAACAGACAACAGAGAAAGAAGATAAAAACCAGGGAGCAAGATAATACCATTCCGGGTCTCATCCTAATGGTCCACCTCCAACCAGACAAGTAAAAGTAAGTAAGCTCTACCATCCTGTAATCCAATCATCCTTCAAACACAAAGATTTTTGGGAACCATTGTACATCTACACCATAGCATACAGATAGGATCTTAGTTTCTAATTATACCCTATAACACTTCTCCCCATCTTCCTTACCCTTTTTGTATTGAACAGATGGAAAATTACTCATAAAACTCCAGCTGCATACTTTAATAATTTGCCAATTCTAGGTCAACAAATATCTACTAAAAGATGGTCTCAGAATTAATAAGAAAGATAGGACTAAAAACCTCACCAGAGACTAAGTACTCTGAGCCTTGAATATGCTTTATTTTTCTCATTGTTGTATATCTCATCGCTTAGAAAAAAGAATCTGTTATTTTTGAATGTCTGCATTATGCAAGAAACAGTAATGATTGCCCTCAAATATATTTAAGTAATCTTAGTTTTTCTTCAAATAAAGAAAAATCATCCACTATTTATATAATCAAAATAGAAATATTACTGAAATTAGTACAAATGGATGCAGACTCAACCCTATATCTAATACACACTGCAGGCTGACCTTGGCATGATTTAATTCATATCCTTTGCTCTCTTCCAAGTGAGAGACTGGCTGTGGATGCCTGGTCACATTCTTTTCTGTTTAAGGAGTTTCGCTTTTATGCTTACAGCAGTTCTCAAAGAAATCAGGAAAGAAAGTTTGGTCAGAGCTGAGTATTCACAACAGAGAGGGTCAAAGGTTTTTCTAAATCCAAGTTTCGCTTCTTTTAAAGTAAGCCATAGGCATCTTTAACTCTAATGACTTCAATCCCACCAAGATCCAAGTCCCTAATCCATTCTTTCTAATTCTATCCAGCCTTCCTCCATGCTATTCTTGTCATAATACTCTGCCACTCAGAAACCACAATTAATTTCCTCTGTGTTTCACAAGAGTTGCACCTTATTCTGCCAGTTTTCAAGTGCAACCATGACTTGAATCCAGCCTTCCCAAATTTCATATTAGCCTCAATCCAAAACATTCCACAGAAGCCAGGTCAGACTCTGCTGCATCTTCATTTATGAAACCTTTCTTTCGCTTAGTCAAAGGGTGTCTACCTCAAGCCCCACATGATCTATAAAATATTTGTCCATCACTGCAGTCTTTATTGTATCTGTTTCTTTGAATGTGAATATCATTTAAATCTAGGAATATAGAATTTAAAAATCAGTATTAAGTTGTTTATTGTTAAATGTTTTTTGTGTCTCTTCTCAAACATACAAGATTCCTGCATATAAACTGGATTATGCTTTATACTTTTGTCTTGATCCTTTCACACCACCAAACAGCATACCTTCTATACATCCAACTTATCACAGGAACCCAATTAGGATATTGAGTTCAGTCCTCAGAAGAGAATCTCTGGGACTTAAAGATTTAAAAATGATTTCTAGTTTAGTCAACAGTTACTGCCAAGTCTGCAGTCATAATATACTGCCCGTCTATTCCTTCCATTTGCAGTTATTGGGTTCTGACTGTACAGTTGGCTACATTGAGTTCTTGTGTTCTATGCATTCATATACAAGAGACTCTGCAATTTGTAGCATATACTGCTGGTGTTTGATTCATATATTTTCCAGGACACCCTGGAGGTCACATTTGAGCAAATGCTTGAATGAGTAAATGAACAAATAAACTCTTAAACATCAAACGAATGACTTTCAGTTATCCAATAGGAGACACTCTTTCATAATTCCACCCATAACTTCAAACTCCCTTTGCATTTCGCTCTACAATATTTCTTTCCTTTGTAATCTCCTAAGTTTTTTCCCTTTAGAACACACAATTTAGGTCATCCTTAGTACGGCGTTTGTCAACACTTGCAACTAACGTGTGTAACATTTCTGAGTCATCCTCCATCAACTGTGGAAACAGTCACATAAGGTTCTGGAATTTCTGGATCAGGCTTTTCTCTGGCAGGAAGCAACCTTTCTGTCCCACTCACTGCAATATAAATATCATCACTTTTATAAGTAATATGATGTGAGGGGAAAGAAACAGTGGGAACTGGTGTTTAGTGTGTGATATATTGTGGTAACAGCTGTAAAAGGAAAGACAAGAAGCCAGCACAATCCCACTGTTCACTCTGTGATAGCATTAAGGCTAATATTCTGTCACGCGGGATGTTTACACAGTTTGCAGTCCAAATCGAAGTATATGAGAAAACAAAAGGAGGTGCTGTTAGTAAGGATCCTGGATGTCCAGTGAAACCGTAGTTGCTTTGCACAAACAGTGACATGTGAGCACAATAAACCACTCCAATTTCACAGCTTTTGAAAAAGCATACTTTGCCTTAAGGTCCAAAAATCAAAGCAATCTAAAAGAATTGACAAAAACAAATTTTCTTCTAGCTCTCTGACTTATGTGCTTCTTTGTATTCCTTATCTATCCTTAACGCAGTTGACCTTCCACAGTTTTTCCTGCATGATTACTATGTCTCTTTTGCAATCCCCAGAAGAGACCAATAATTTTTATCTCCCAGTATTATGAATAAGATCCCATTCAACACATCTGATTTTCTCTTTATGTTGTCTTTTCTTAATAATTAATGTTGGAGATATTTCCATTTTCATACAGAAAGCACTTGTTCACTTTAGAATAACAGTACCATAGGATTCCATTGTTCCTTTAATTTCATCAGTACTTTGTGGAAGGCTCTTGTGTCACTTCCAGTCTTTTGCTATTAAGCAAAGCACTGTAAGAGATAACCCTGTGTCTGAATCATTCAACAGAAATTACATGCAAATTTTTCTGATTGCATTTCCTGGGTGCATGTGCAAGTGTACATGTAATTTGGGTAGGGATTACTAAATTTTCTTCCAAAGTAATTATGTTATTTTATTCACTAAGATAAAATGAGTAAAACTATATTTTTCCATAGCAATTTCAATTAAGTGCTTTTTTTAGGAGAGTCTTAAATATTTGTGAATGTGAATACTGAGACATAATATCTTGTGATTTAAATTTTAAATCTAGCTTGGCGTGTATGTGGTGAAATTTTGTCTTAGTGTTAAAAAGAAACCTATATTTTTACATCACTGGCTTATTTGAGGTTCTGTCTCACCCTGCCCTCAAACAGTAACTATCTTAAGAAAAGGACAGTGCTTTCCAGTTTTTTTTTCTTTTATTATTTTTTCTTTTGCATCCAATTTTTATTCCCAGAATAATGTCTGGTACTATATATATATATATATATATATATATATATATTTTAAACAATTTTACTTTCTTCTACATCTCATTACTTGTTAGTTATTCTTGATATCATTCCAAGTTTTAAATTATATTTTTAAATAATGTATCATATAGGAAGATAAATTAAAATATTTAAATGACTACAATCTTAAAATGACTTAATTTCTTAAAAACACTTGGTATGTATTCTAATACTAGCAACGATACTGTGACTTTTTGAATATGTTGAACTCTGCTTTTTGCTTCCTAAAACTTTTTAGCATAAGTAATGGTTTTTCTTTCTTCCAAAATCATTATATATTGAATGGTATCAGGATTTGTTCTTTTCTTTTGCTGTATTCTGAAAGCAGAAAATGCTGAGTAAATTCACTCCAGAGATAAACAATGACACAGAGTATGCCAAGACAACACCTGGAAACCTAAATTCTTTAGTATGTATTTCTGCACCAAGTGATTCTAGATAATGTTTGTAATTCCTGTGTTCAGGGATTTATGGCAGATAAACAGTGTGCTATTAACTTGCATGGGAATTTTTTACTACAAAGTTAATACCACATGTACTAACAGGGAATTCTATTGAGATATGCAAGTGATGTGGAAAGCCTGTCTTGGAATCTGGCTCACAAAAGAAGAATATAGAAGTGTAATATGATGATGATATATGGAAGAATAAAAACAGAGTTAATATGACCACTCTGAGCACACTCTTGATTTGAAGAGTGGACAGATGATGAATCTATGTTGACTCTGAAATACAGATGAACACAAGGGGAGTCTTGGTGCTTGGGAATGTTAGAGATACAGTAATGTATTGAAGAAAATTTGCAAATATCCACCCTGGAGAATTGCCAAGTATTCCAGAGGAAGTGAGCTATACTGCAAATGTTTGATAACACTGACCGAGACGCTCAAACTTTCTACATACTAAGGAGACAATTTCTGATCAATAAGTTACCATGAGCACTTTCATAAACAAATACCTTTTTTTCTTCTTTACTCAAAAATGGTCACCTGTCCAAATAAAATACTTTTCTAACTTGATAATATTTTCTATTTAACATGATGACTATTAAACTTTTATGCTTACTTCCTTGCAATAAATCTAATTTAGCACTTTCCTTGTCCCCACCACTGTCTCTGATAATTCACAGTATATTTGGATTTTTTAATCATTCAAATACTTTACTTTCAAGAGATAATTATTTTATATGCTTTTTCTGAACTTCATATGCATCCAAGTGTACACTGAGAGATAACACTTAGCTGACATCAAAGCACAGATGCTTAAATCAAACTTTTGATGGAAGTAATAAGTTTATCAATATAATTAAAAGTGATCATGAAACATTGGCTAGTCTCATGATGATTTCTTTCATGAAAATAATGGTAGAGAGTTTGGAATAAAAAAAATTGCAATCACGCTGATAGAGATTTAGAACACTACACTGGGAACAGTGTATGAGCCATTTGATAAGCAATAATTGGGAAAATGAATAAATAATAGTGGACACTATGGGAGTAGGGTGGTAGTAGGAAACAGGAAGAAGAAAGTGTAAGCAGAAAAGTGAAGGTAGTACACTTGTGGATTGTGCTAAAGAGTAATGATGAATAAAAAATCTTTTAAAGAGAATTTTCAAAAAGGTGACCTTGACTTTGGGGTGTGCAAGACATTATTCTATACTCATGACTCACACTCTAAGATATGTAAGTGGTTTTCTCTATTTCTCTCTCTCTCTCTCTGAATCTTTCTTTCTTTCTTTCTTTCTTTCGCTGATTCTCTCTCTCTCTCTTTCCAAAACTAGTTCAAACCAGAGGCATTCTTTCATCAAGCTACATCCACAGACAGTTTTCTTTTCATTTTAGTTTGATACATTGTCTCAATAAATTGTTCAGGCTGGTGTTAAACTTAAAAACTTCCTCCCCCAGACCTGAAAATGCTAGAATTGCAGGTGTATACCACAAACTCTGTCACTAACAGATCACTCTATGATAATTGCAAATCTTTTAATAGCCCAGAGGAGGTAATGCCCCTAGGATGAGATTCCATAACTCAAAAGTGAGGTTAGGAAAGCTGTTTGCAAAATAAAGCATAGGTATTTCACTTCCCTGTGCCCAAGTTCCTACCCCACAGGGACCCATACTGAGAGCTATTTTCCCAACTCCAGGGAATATAAACTAAAGAATCCCTGGGAGAACCACATTTCCAGGAACAATATAACTAGGGAAGTGTCTTGGGGCTGCAAAGATTGAACAGTTGCTGTTGTCATCAAAGAGTCAGGTAATGGGCAGGGATTGTACAGAAGAGATGAAAGTAGCCAAAAAAGAGATGAAAGCAGCTTCAACAGTGACCTGTAAAAGAGGCTTCAACCTTTTCTAAGTGAAGTTTATTAGAGTGTAGAAATAAGTCTGGGAGCATTGACGTAGACCATATATCACAGTAATCTTACAAATGTCTTTTAATGACTTTCAAGAATCATAGACTAAGAGACTTGTAAACATCTTTTTAAAAAAATCACTGAAATCTTTTCATTTTGTTGGATGGAAAAGTGTGGTAAAGTGTAAAAGGGCAGTCTCAATATTCACTTTGAACAAAACAATTTTGCCAAGTTGCAAAACAAGTTTACAAAGTTAACAGCTCAAACAATGGTTGGGCTATTTTTAGTACAGTACTTCCTGACCTATGAAATATGTAAGCCTTTAGAAGACTCATACATTCTCACCTTTCCCCAAGCCTATTAGAATTAGTCTTGGAATCCTCCATTCTTTCCTAGTAATGACAACAGGAACTGTTGATTTCACCATGGCATCTTTGCTTCCCCAAGATATATCCGAAGTTATATTGTTCTTGCCATCCTTCTAAACAATGTATCTTCTCTGTTTTTCAATTATTTACTCTGTGCCACAGTTCCGATCTTTGGGAAATATAAGTTGAGTACCTTCAATTCATGGTTATCCTTCAGCCTTTACTGGGAACGTTGCTAAATGCCAGTCTTCCTGAGGAAATCTTAGAAGTCACCTTTTAGAAAGTATGTGTTTCACTTTCACACAGTTCAGTATGGCTGCTTGTGAAATATAGAGTAAACATGTGGGTGATTATTATAATGGAACATTTCATTTCTGAATGTAGAACAATGAACAAGGGAAATTTCCTATCCTTTGTATTCTGGCAGGGGAGAATGGAAGAAGAGCCCTGAGCCTGAGATTCCGATGCTACCCTGTAGGACAAGTGCTGCCGTGAAGCAAGGAGCCTGAACTCATCATCAACTCTGTCAGCAACGGACACTGAGTAAATGATTTGTGACTTCTCATGTTTAGTTCCTCTTTTGCAGTGTGAATGGGTTGATTTGATAATCTAAATTCTTTTCTGGCTTTTGCATTCTGTTTTTTTGGTTCAGGAAAAATTTCTCAAGAAAAGGACCCTGAACTCATTCATCTTCTGCCTTTACCATTTGTTCCTAGGAATCATGGATCATGTCAACCACACCTGGATCCAGACATTTGTCCTTCTTGGTTTCACTAACTCTGGAAACCTTGGACCTTTTACCTTCCTGGGGACTCTATGTGTTTATCTCTTTACTCTTGCAGGGAACTTGTTCATCATTGTCCTGGTTAAGACAGATTCTGGACTCTCCACACCTATGTACTTCTTTATCAGTGTCCTGTCCTTCCTGGAGCTCTGGTATGTCAGCACCACAGTGCCCACCCTGCTGCACAACTTGCTCCATGGGAGTTTACTCATCTCATCGACCTCGTGTTTCATGCAACTGTATGTTTTCCATTCTTTGGGACTCACTGAGTGCTACTTGTTGTGTGTCATGGCACTGGACCGCTACCTTGCGATCTGTCACCCACTCCACTACCATGCACTCATGAGCAGACAGGTACAGCAGTGGTTAGCAGGAGCCACTTGGTTGGCTGGCTTCTCATCCGCCCTTGTGCCAGTCAGTCTGACTGTCACTCTGCCCTACTGCTTGAGACAAGTAGCCCATTACTTCTGTGACCTGGCACCTCTAATGCGTTTATCTTGTGTGGACACAGACTGGCGTGTTCAGGTCTTTACTGTGGTGGTGGGCTTGATCAACACCTGCAATCTTGTTACCATTTTAGGGCTTTATGGAGGCATTTTGAAAGCTGTACTGAAGCTGCCATCAGCTGCCAGTCGTGCCAAGGCTTTCTCTGCCTGCTCCTCCCATATAATAGTGGTAACTCTATTCTATAGCTCTGCTTGGATTGTGTATGTGGGCCCACCTGTGATGCGCTCTGAGGGCAGAGACAAGTTTTTTGCTCTTGTTTATGGTTTTCTTACACCTTTTCTCAATCCTATTATTTATACCCTTCGTAACAGGGAGGTGAAGGAGGCTGTTAGAAGGGTCACCCGAAGAATTAAAGGTGAACTGAAAAAACCCTGACACTAAGTTTGAATGTGTGTCATATAATTGATAATTGTGTTTTAGGTTGTTAGTCAACAAAATCAATTAATCATAAATTGATCAAATCATGTGAAAGATGTAGAGCTAAAATGGGCTGATTTTGGAGGAAGACAAGTTAAGAAATGTGATGGGAGAAGAAATATGGTCCCATGAACTACTAATATGGGAAAAATGTGAGGAAATAATAGCAACAACAAAGAATGAAGTACAATTGTTCAGGTTAACTTAGAGACTTGGAAAGAGATTAAGTGATGTTGATAGAACCTGAAGAACTGAATATAAGGCTGTGATCAATATAAAATTCATGGAGCAGGGTCAAGAAGGCATCAACTGAGCTCAGGCAGAAAAATAAGGGGCACCTTGGGTAAATGTTCAGACATGGATTAGTGAGCTATGAAGCAAGGTTCATAGGAGTGTAGATTTGAGGATCTCTGTGAGATTCTGCAGTGAAAGGATGTTTCATGTAAATAGACAATTTATTCTCTATTAGGTAAGTGCAGAGGATTGCAGATGAAGCTGGTTAAGGCATGGATTCTAATTATCAATTTAGAAATCTATGGAGACATTTTAAAAGCTGTGCTAAAGCTGCCTCGGCTGCCAGCCGTGTCAAAGCCCTCTACCTGATCCTCTCATTTGATCATAGTGACATCACTCTGTGGTTCTGTTGGATTGTGTATGTGGGGTCACCTGATGGCAGAGACAAGATTATGTCCTTGAGCATTCTTTTCTTAACCCTATTTCCAACCCTTTTATTTTACCCTTTGTAACAAGGAAGTGAAGGAGCCTGTTAAAAGAATTTCTGAGAGGATGAAGGGTTTGCTGAAGAACCCCTGAGGCTGTATACAGATCATGGTTCATCCTCTTGGTGATTGTAGAATTCCCTTTGTTAGTCAAGAAAATCAAGTAATTAATTCGTCTATAGGTTATACCTTGTATGAAATATAGTATACAATGTATACATTCATGTATTAGCATAATTTGAGAAAAGTAGTAGAAAGAGAACCTACTAATATGGGGAAAAGTCTTGTAAATTGAGAAATAACAACAAAGAAATTGCAGTGGTAACTTTTGGTTGACTTAAAATAAATGATGATCGAAGTTTGTTGAGAGAATGCGAAGGATCAAGGGTGGCTATGGTGTTGTGATTAAGACTGGATACTTGGAAGGAGGTGCACAAATGATTGCAAGATACCTAAAGAAAACTGCAAGGACACCTAGGTAAATGTTCCAGTGTGCCTTAGTGATCTATGCAAAGAACGTGAATAAGACTGTGAGTCTGTGTGCCCATGGGTGAGCACTCAGTAAAAGGAGATTTGTAGCTGGAATGGAGAGTTTACACTCTGATAGGCAAGAGCAGGAGACTGGAGGTAAAGACACTCAATGAACTGATGGTCAAGATTTATAGAAACAAATTTCCTCTTTGAATTTGAAGTAATCAGTTATTTAACTGTCACTGGAGTCCCTGGTGTGTAAAATTATCTTTGGAAATCAAGAAAAGATAAGGAAAGTAGATACATTTTCTGTTACTTAGAAGTTTAAAGGATCATTTTTTTGGGAGGGGGCAAGTGATTGATGTCTCCCCACCTCTCGATCTCTTTCTTACTCTTTTTTCCTACTTCAAAAAACAAATTTCTGTCAAACATCAAGGAAAAGACTATTTAATTTGTTATATGTATATCCGGGATAAGTAGAGGTGATGAAAAGTGGGAATGAGTATATGGATTAGTAGAAAAACAGAACTAAGTCTCTTGGAAGCTATGATACTATGCTGAGAAACTTCAAACTCTTCCTGAGCCTAACAACATGCATGCCTACATGTCTAGTACTTTTGTGAAGAGTACTCAGACCACAGGCATGGAACCATTAGATCTTCCTCAGGGATTTTCTGTTTCAGGTTAACATGTTCATCAACCTACTGAAAATTCAAAAAGAAAATTCATTTTTGAAGTAGAAACACTCTATGCAGCAGTTCAAAAATTTTAAAGTGATTTTGCACTTGAGTTTTATGTTTCTTTTTTTAATGTTTATGATTTCTTTTTTTTATTTTAATGAGGATAAAACCAAGGAAAATAAAACAGAAAAAAAAAATCAAAACAAACAAGTGTAAGTGACACAGGACTTCAAAACAATATGAAATCAATAATAGTTACCATAATGCCTTTTATTGTCTTCAAAATAGCTACAGATGCCTTCAGACATAGTAAAAATCAGAACAGAACAGAATAAAACCAATAAAAACAAAACAAAGAATGCAATAAAGGACTTCAAAACAAGACAATAATAAATCCAAAATAGCTACCATAATATATCTTGCTATCTTTGAAATAGCTGCCCATGCCATCAGATATAACAAAATCAAACAAAACAAAACAGAACAAAATCCAACCCAAAAAAACAATGAAAATGATACAGGACTTCAAAACAAGATAATAGGGAATTAACAATGGCTACCAACTTCAGAAGGAGATCCCTCCCCCCCAGATACCACACTGTGTACCGCTGTCCTCTGAATAGAAGATGAGACAACTGGCCCCAGACCTGCAAGGTCAGTGAAGCACCAAAACACAAATAACAGTAAAGCAGACTTTCAAGCAGGTTAGAGGGAGTATTACAATAATTAATACATTGCATATTATTGTCTTGATAGTAGTTATTCAGAGTATAAGGTATAAATTGTGTTCCTTATTTTTGATTAACAATCTTGAAATGCTGTCTAGTGCAAGGTGGCTTAGTGTTTATTTTAATGGATTTGAAGAGAAAATATGTGCTCAATTGTAACCTGTAAACTAGCATTAAACTTTTTGAAGACTTCCTTTGAACGAACACTATTTATGGCTAGATGAATTCCAAAAGAAGAAAATAAACTACTGAAGTTTGTATTTAAGCAGCACTAAACTTGATAACTGGACAAATGCTGTCTTTCAAGAAGAGAAAATTATGTGAAGAGTTAAGAAATAACTTGAAAAGTTACTGAGCAACAAAGTAATAGATTAGGAATGAGGTACCACCAAAATTTTCTAATTCTTTCCATGGTACCATAATAACACTTAGACTAATTTTTTTAACTTGAAGCAGAAATCCTATGGTCATGAGTATAACACAGACTTTCTCTGAGAGGGCTGCATTATCCATAGAGAACCCTCATCCCTGTAGCTAATGTATCCTGCAGTGAAAATTTCTAAGGGTTACCTGGTCATCCTTTTTGATGTCACCCAGTTTTACCTCTATTTTCCATTCTAGAAGTAGAAGTTGGGTCCATCTTCACAGAATCATCCCATGCTCCTGCCTAATTCCTTGTTGCCTGATTGCATGGAGAACCATGATTACATAGACATACCATTTATACTGAAATATTATATGTATATCCATTTTCTTATTAAGTCCTTCACAGCAGAATGCTGGATAAATATGTTTTCCAAATCAGCTAATAATTAAACTGAACCCAATCCAAAATATTTGACTCTACTGAGAAAAAGGAAAAAAGGACATCATCTTTAAAAACCAGGTGGTCTGATCATGTTGAGAATCCTTTACTCTCCCTAGAATAGCTGGCATTTGTGGAGGTTTTAGAACCTATATGAATACAGGAGGTAGGCCCTTTCTTTTGCTTAACTCATACTAGCAGGAAGAAATCTTTTAAATCATGATTTACATGAGATGCGTAGTCATTTTTGGAAGGGTAGTTGGTTGTCTATAGTCATGATAATCTAAAAATAATGCCACTGTTTTATACGTCATTGATGCAGTTCTTTGACTCACTTTGTGAAAAGTTGAAAAATGTTTTTAAACATTTTATAAACATGGGAATCTAAGTTTTTTGTAATTTTGATTTGTTGTGGGACAAATATATTCCATGAATCTTCTTAGGTAGAATTTAATCAGAGATAAATATTTTTATTTTAGTGACAATATGCCACCTAGATCTAATAAATAAGACAATTTAAAGGCAGAGTCCAGTAGTCTATGTTGTAATAGGTCTCAAAATGATTTGGATGCAAATTGAAAACTGAGAACCACTGACCTAACCTGACTGGTTACTTGAAAGTAGGAATTGGATTTAGGGAAACCAGCCTTGTGCTCAGCTTTACTTCTCTGGGCCTCTGGCCAGGCTGTATATGTTTTGTGGGAAGATTTCCTCTACCTCTGCCATGATGATTCTGCTTGGAGACAGCTGAACAGAAACTGAAACTCTGAAACCAAGAGGCAAAATCTTTCCTCCTTTATGTTGGGTATGTTAAGTAATTTGTTCCAACAAATGAAAACTGAATAATTTATGTGTTTGCTGTCAGAGTGAGATGCTTGAAATACTTCCACAGAGTAAGCCAGGCACACAAACCATAAATAAAACTGAGAAAGATTTGAAAACAATAATTAACAAGGCCCATCTACTGGAAGTTACATAGAATACACATCATTTTCAAGCACAAGTTGAATTAAATGCTAGACCATAAAACAAATCTCAACAAAATGAGGAGAATTATTAATCTTAAACAGATCATTGCTTCGAAAAATAACAATCATTTCAGTATTGACTAACTAAATTGCAAATTAGCAAGTCTATCTATTCAGTATTTTCAAATCTTGTTTTTTAGAAAAAAATTAAAATGAATTCTTAAAAAGACTAATAAAAATCGCATAGAGAGTGCAGTGAAATGTATTTAAGGAGTATGGATAAGAATTTTTATAACCACAGGCAAATTTAAGTTTGAAATCGAAAAGTTATTTTATTCTCATGGAATGCTAATGGATTCAAATTTTAAATCTACAAGATTCATTTACAGAAAAATTGACAGAATTAGTAATATCAACTTGAGAGAAGCACAAAATCTTAATACTCCAGAATTAGATGCTAAAATTATTACTAGATAGCATCAGGACTGGATTGTTTACAAAGTGACTTCTAACAATATTGAAGAAACTAGTGCCTATTTTTCAAAAATACTTTGAGGAATAGAAACACTGGAAATAGAGCCTAACTTTCATTTTATGAAATCAGTCTAAAATTGATTCTAAAACAATTTAGTCTAATGAAAAAAGTGTGTAATCACATTCATTAAGAAGTATGTTAAATTATCAAAACAAATACTACATGTTTAACCCAAGTCCAGTAATTTCCATGAAAGGATTATGATCAAATTTGGTTTCTCAGGAATATAAAGGTGATTCAAATATTTATTAAGCAAATAAAGCATTTTATCATGCTAACATATTAGAAAAATATAAATAATTTGATGAGGGAACAAGAAGGCATTCAATAAGGATTCATAATTTAAAAATAAGAAAATCAAATCATGAACAGAAACAAATTTTCATATTCTGATAAAGTGCATCCTCCAATCAGATGTAAAATGTCAGAGAGAAGCACAATAAAACATTTCCTTTAAGATCAAGAACATCATAAAATTAGTGGCTAATACAACTTCTATAATTGCACAGACAAGACTGGCTAGTGTAGCAAATAAGTGAAAAGACTATAGAATGTAAAAGTATAAATATTGGAAAGAGAAAAAAAATAATTCCACGTGATAGTATTTATGTTGAAGTATAGATAACCACAAATATTATTATTGGAATTAACACTGATGCATCAAAATGCAACTCAATGGATAATAAAGGTAGCTAATTGAATAATTTTACAGCAGTCACAATCAGAAAATGTAATTAAGGAGATAGTGCTTATTATCTATTATTTAATTATGTATCTCTCTGACTTTAAAAAGAGATGTTCAAACCTTTTTTGGAAATTCTTATAAATTTCTGTTTAATACTATTACATAAAATTTATAAATAATGAGAAACACCACACTCATATATGGAAAAATAAATATCAGAAAGCATTCTCATCTCTCTAAATGGGTTTATTGATCAAATAAAGCCTGAAAGAAAATTCTAAGAGTGGAGTTCATAGAAATTTGACAGTCTTTTTTGAAGTCTAACATTTTCATTATACTCAAGAAGGAAAAAAGGTGGCATATGTGGTGATGGGAGTTTCCACAAGATATCAAGAGATCAACTTTAAAATACTTTCAGTTGCTCAGAAAACACACATAATTTCTGTGGTTCACAACAGTCTCACATTATATTGCCATTTTTCAAATGCAAAAATGACTCAGACAAAGCCTTTCAAAATTTCACATTAGTCTCTGTCCAAAACATTCCACCAAACCCAGGTCAGACTCCTCTGTATCTTCATTTTTGAAATATTTCTTTGGTGTGGTCAAAGGGTGTCTACCTCAAGCCCCATATGATCTATAAAAACTTTGTCAGTTACAGAAATCTTTATTTAATGTGTTTCTTTGTGCATACCATTTAAATGTAGGAATATGCAATCTAAAAATCATGTATTGAGTTTTTTTATAAATGATATTTTTGTGTCTCTTCTCAAACATATAAGATTCCTGCATATAAACTGGATTATGTTTTAAACTTTTGTTCTGATCCTTTCACACCACCAAACAGCACACCTTCTATACATACAATTCATCACAAGAACCCAGTAAATATTTCACAATTATGATGTTAAATTGAAGCCTCAGAAGGGAATCTATGGGACTTAAAATTTAAAAATTGGTTTCCAGGGAGGAGCTAAAGATG
>RJWT010018208.1:0-12192 GCA_004365215.1 Cuniculus paca
GACCTCAAGCTTCTAGAAAACAAAAAGCAAGTCAAACCCAAAGCTTACACAAGGGAAGAAATTATAAAGATCAAAGTAGAAATTAATGCAATTGAGACTAAGAGAATAAAACAAAGAATTAGTGAATCCAAGAGCTGGTTCTTTGAAAGAATAAGTAAAATTGATAAACCCCTAGCCAACCTTATCAAAAAAAAGGAGAAAGAAAAACTCAAATTCATGCAATGAGGAATGAAAAGGGTGACATTTCTACAGACACTGTGGAAATTCAGAAGATCATCAATACCCACTTTGAATATCTTTACTCACATAGTATGAAAAACACAGAAGAAATGGACAGATTTTTACAAATGTATGAATTACCAAAGCTGAATCAAGAAGATATAAAAATTCTGAATAACCCAATAATAATTAATGAAATTGAAAATATAATGAAAAGTTTACCAACAAAGAAAAGCCTAGGTCCTGATGGATTCACAACTGAATTCTACAAGAAATTCAAGAAAGACTTAATGCCAACACTCCTGAAACTTTTTAATGAAATCAAAAAGGAAACAACTCTTCCCTAACTCATTCCTGGAGGCAAGTATTACTCTGATTCCAAAACCAGAGAGAGTTTCAACCAAGTAAGAGAACTACAGGGCAATCTCCATAATGAATATAGATGCAAAAATCCTCAATAAAATACTAGCAAACAAAATGTAGCAAATCATCAAGATTTTAAACCATGACCAAGTTGGATTCATCCCAGGAATTCAAGGATGGCTTGATATACAAAAATCAATAAATATATTGCACCATATCAACAGAGCCAAAGAAAAAATTACATGATCATTGCAATAGATGCAGAAAAAGCTTTTAGTGAAGTCCAACACTCATTCATGATAAAAACCCTACATAAAATAGGAATAGATGGTTTTTACCTTAATTTCATAAAAGCCATCTATGACAAACCAACATCCAACATCATACTAAAAGATTAAAGACTGAAAGTTTTCACTCTAACATCTGGAACAAGACAAGGATGTCCACTATCACCACTCCTATTCAGTATAGTTCTGAAAACATTAGCCAGAGCATTGAGACAAGAGAGAGAAATAAAAGGAATAAGGATAGGAAAAGAAGTTAAACCATCATTATTCACAGATGGCATGACACTATATATAGAAGACCATAAAAGCTCCACCAAAAGACTTCTAGAATTAATAAACAAATTCAGTTGCACAGCTGGATACAAAGTCAATACTCAAAAATCAATAGCATTCCTGTAACCAAACAGCAAACTAACTGAGAGAGAAATTAGTGAAATCACACCCTTCACAATAGCATCCAAAAAAATGAAATACTTAGGAATCAATCTAACAAAGGAAATACAAGATCTATACATTGAAAATTGAAATACTCTAAAAGAGGAGATTGAAGATGCCCATGGGTAGGAAGAGCCATCCTTGTGAAAATGGCCATACTCCAAAAACTGTTATACAGATTTAATGCAATCTCAA
The DNA here is from genome assembly GCA_004365215.1 of Cuniculus paca. Lineage (NCBI taxonomy): Eukaryota > Metazoa > Chordata > Mammalia > Rodentia > Cuniculidae > Cuniculus > Cuniculus paca. Next base: position 1,500 of record RJWT010018208.1, read on the forward strand.
TCAAAATACCATTAGCATGCCTCACAGATATAGGGAAAAGATTCTTAAAACTCATTGTGAATCAAAAAAGACCTAGGATATCAAAGGCAATCCTGAAAAACAAAGGCAAGACATGAGGCCTCACAATCCCTGACTTGAAATTATACTAAAAAGCTACTGTGATAAAATCATAATGGTACTGGCAAAAACACAGACCTGAGTAATAGTGGAACAGATTAGATGATGTAGAAAGAAATACAAAGAAACTCAGTCACCTTATCTTTGACAAAGGGACAAAATATGTTCCCCGGAAGAAAGACAGTCTTTTTAATAAATGGTGCTGGAAAGACTGGCTTTTCACATTTCGAAGACTAAAACTAGACACATGTCCATCACCAGGCACTAAACTAAAGTCAAATTGGATCAAAGAACTAAATATCAAAACAGAAACACTAAATCTACTGGAAAGGAAAATAAATACAAATCTCAAAAACGTAGGGATAGCCAGAGAGTTCATGAGCAAAAAATGAACTTCACAGGAAGTATTGCAAAGAATCAACATCTGGGATCTCATCTTATTAAAAAGTTTTTGTACATCAAAGGACATCATCAATAGAGTGAAAAAAAGATCCACAGGTTAGGAAAAAATTTTAACCTACTGTCCCTCAGACAAAGGACTTCTATCTAGAATACATAAATAATTTTAAAAAATCAGGCCTCCACCCCACTTTAAAGACTCTATCCCAAAATGGCCATTTGAGATAAATGCACACTTCTCAGATGAAGAAATAAAAATGGCAAATAAATACATGAAAAAATGTTGAATATCATTGGTCATTCAAGAAATGCAAATTAAAACAACACTCAGATTCTATCTTACCCCAGAAAGAATGGCTGTCATCAGGAAATCAACTAATAAGAAATGCTGGAGTGACTGTGAGGAAAAAGGAACACTTCTCCACTGTTTGTGGGAATGTGCAACAACTGTAGAAATCAGTGTGAAGATTCCTCCAAAAGGTAGGATTGGAGGTCCCATTTGACCTAACTCTCCCCTTTCTGAATATTTTCCCAGAAGAATTGAAAACAACATACCACAGTGATATATGTGCACCTGTGTCTACAGAAGCACAATTTGTAATAGCTAAATCTTGGAAACAACCCAAATGCCCATCAGCAGAGGAATAGATAAAAAGATGTAATTTTATACAGTCGAGTACTACTCAGTTATAAAGAAAGATAAACTTGTGGCTTTTATAGTTAAATGGATGTAACTAGAGACCATACTCATAAATGAAATAAATCAGATTCCAATGTGTAAACATCTTTTTTCCCTAGAGACTGAAAGAGTAAATAAGAAACTGAAAGAGTAAAAAAGATTCAAAATCTATAATAGAGATCATAAAACAGAAATAAATTGCTCAAAAGGAAAGAACAACTGGAATGGGGGAAAGGAGAAAAGAAGGAAGGGAAAACAAAAAAATATATACAAGACAGCTAAGTTAATTATACTACTAATTTCTATTGGTTCAGAGAAGAATGGTTTGTGCTTGTATTGTTAGATAATTTTCCATTCCTATATCTTGTAATCTGAGCAAGTACTTTGAAGATAATACTATGCAACATATTAACCATTGTTAATTTCATCTTATCTTGATATGAAATTCTGTATCACAGTTTTTATTGTTTTTTTTTTCTCTTTAAAATAAAAAAAAGAATCAAAGAAAAGTGGCGGTAAAGGTCATAGAAATTTCAAGTACCCATATCACTCAGCCTCTATGGTAGTTTCATCTCTGAGTTTGTCTACACAGAACTTCCATCAATTTTCCAAGTACAGTTTGAGTTTTCTTAGGCATAACTAGTCTCTGCTGGAAGGTTTCTCCTTTGTTAAGTTCTCATTCTCTGTATCTGCCTATCTATGTCTCTAATATTAGGGGCAGTGATTTAGCCTATGATCTTACTTCTCTGATATATCTAAGAAGACTTGTAGATTGCTGTGAATGTTTTAAGCCCTTCCCTGCCCATACTGGGCATTGAACCCAAGGTCTCACACTGAATTGCATCCCCAGTCCTTTTAACTTTTTATTTTTGCACAAAGTCTTGCTAAATTGCCCAGAGTGACCTCAAACTTGCAATTCTCTTGCCCCAGTCTCCCAATAGCTGGGTTCATAATTGTGCAGCACTGTACTCAGCCTTGTTCAGCTTTCTACATCTTCTTAGTACAGAGTGACAGCTTCCAAGTTCCTTACATGCTGTATCAGAAATCAAAAGTCCTATGGATTTTTTACTTACCTGCCAGCTCATGCACAGCTACTTTAGCTATATGTTTAAGACAAGGCTGGGCTCACTTTAGTATAATGTAATTTCAAAATTACAATCTACTTCAGGATCGTCAATAGGGGTTCGTTAGGTATAATATGAATTTGAATTAAAAAATAATGCAAAAAGTTTTCTTGGGAAGGCAATTGCCAGAGGAAATAATAAAATTTAATTCATCAAAACAGAACAAAAAACAAAGTTAATTTAATCATTTACACTTTATTAAGAGCCAGCTATATTTAAAAATAATAAAATGTCTTTCATCTTATTTTCTCTGCTCTAATATGTGGCATATAAAAATGTTTCCATTAAAAAATGAGGACACTATATTTATATCATTTTTAGGCTCGCTTAGTCACCTAATGTCAGAAGATGTGTTGGATCATTACAGTTTGTATAGACAAAGTACATGTTTTCCTGCCTCCCAAGCTCTTTTTTTCATTCATAACTCAGAATTCTCTCATTTGCATGGCATTTTCTTTAATAAATGGAAGAGAAACATCACTATACACTTTGTAGTAGTTAAGTATTTTTAACTTAGGCTGGTATAAAAATTATTTCCTTTTTTACTGCTTCATTCTAGCTTAAAGTGATGAATGTTCATCAAAGAGATTTTCTTAAAGAACGAAGAACAAAGTTTATCTCCATTGAAGTAATACAACAGTTTGCTATATTTTTCAGATAATTTGAAAAGGATGTATGATTTTAAAAGCATTTTAATAAAATGTCTTTCATTTATGTAAACACTTAATGGAAATATTTAACATGAAATAAGCTGTGACATCCCACATCTATGTTAAAATCTGTAACCGTACAGGAACATAGGCCAGAGGTAAGTGGAGCAAGTTTGTATGTCAGGTGATTTTCTGTGATGTTCTGGGGCATGGCCTGCATTTAAAGGTGGAGGCGTGCATCGTCAGAGCACATATATAAACATGCTTTGAATGATACAAATATATCTAAAAAATCTTGCTAGTCTGGACATTTATTCATCTTCCTTTTTTGCCTTTAGTATGACTGTTGCTGTTTGATGGAGGCAAAAGAGGGGCTGATTCTTTATCACGGCTGAAACCCTCAGATTGGCTTCATGTTAGTGATGTAACTTGCTTATTTAGAGAGCGTTGGCCCATTAAAATACATTGCTAGAAACAGTATATAAAATATTTACTATTGGATATAACTGTGATTCCTAGGAAGTAGAGACCTAAATGTCTTTGCACTGGAATTTTTGTTAAGTTCTGGATTTTCTCAGCTTGTCCTTTGACTTGTTCCTTAATTTTCTTACTTCCAATGTGTTAAAGTGATACTGGACTTGACAGCCCATTTGTGTGAGGTTCTGTTGGCAGAGGTGTTTGCTTCCCTTCTTCTTTCTTCTGTTGCTACCCCTCCTTCTCTCCCTCCTTTTTCTTCTCCTCCTTTTTCTTCTCCTCATCCTTTTCATCTTTCTTTTTCCTCTTCCTCCTTTACTTCTGCTCTCCTTCTTCTGTGGGACTGAAGATTGAACCAAGGGAAGCTCTCCTACTGAGTTACATCCCCAGCCCTTTTTATTGTTTTTATTTTGAAAAGGTGGCTCACTAAGTTGCCAGGTGGAACTTGAACTCACGATCTTCCTACCTCAGCCTCTCAGAAGCTGGGATTACAGGCCTGCATCACCACCTCACCTTGATGAGATATACAGAAAACCTTGGGGTTTTCAGAATTGTTAAAGTTTTTATGTTTGACTTAGTCTAGCTTAAAGTGATGAATGTTCATCAAAGAGATGAATGTTTCCTCAGAGAAGAGTTCAGAAGCCTCTTCTTTTGTGGTGAGGAGCAAAACAGACAAGCAATCCTAGTTTCTAGCATATTCTGTGATCCAGGCTCTGCTCAGTTGGTCACATCCCATGTCTCTTCATCTTGGAGCAGGCCTATGTGGGAAAACACAGAGATAAATTTACAAACGCCTATAGCCCTGGTCTGAGGCCATCAGTTAAACCTTCTTCCTATGGGCCTTAGTATAGTGCTAGGCACAACTTGTGAACACTCAGACTGAAGAGAGGAGGGGAGGCCAGAGAAGTGATGTGTTCAAGAAGACCGTAATCACACATCTTAGATGCATTTCTTCCCCTATTCAACTATCCTCTAACAAAAGAACAGTGAAGATATACCGTTTTGGTGAATATAGACATTCTAAATCCCTGTAAAACAATAACAATACAGCAGTTACATTTCTTCTTCTCAGATGAATACGTGTAAAGATTGTTGAATGAAATTGAACTTTGTTTTTACCTCTCTCTCAGACCAACAAATAACCTCACAGCTTTAAAAACTGTGTTGCTGGTTGAAGCATCCTGAATATACATATATTCAATTTATAGCTTTCTGATCTACGGAGATGGTTTGAATAATATCACAGATTGCAATTTATCACTCTGGTCTATATATCTAGTTACAGATGACCAATTAAATTATACAACCTGACAAAATAATGTGTAATGTGGTGCTTCGCAATATATGGGACATAAGATGCAGAATCAAAATAGTATAGGCCGAAGGTGTACCTTTCTATTGTTATGACATACAGAATTCCAAGATTCAAAGATTTCTTATGGTTTGAAAAATACCAGAGCTCTATTTGTCTATGTTCTCCACCTCTCAATTCCTTTTCTTTGGTTTTCTGCACATCAGTATTTTTTTGAACAGAGATACTGACATATGAAAAGAAATTTGTTCTGACAGAATTTTCAGGTTAGTTGAATGGATGAATTTTCATGGACTCTGATAAGAATGGTAAAATTTTATAAGAATTTCCTATTTCAACAAACCAATCAGGCAAGATACTAAGGCTGTAAATATATCTCTCAAGTGTTAAGTAATGTTTACATCATTCTTCCCATTCATTTCAAGAAATACCAAAAATAGAAAAAAAAATGAGTCTCTGCATAAAATGCCAGTGGTTGTTTTGTTTTTGTTTTTGTCTCAGAGTTGCAATCCAGCAAAATGATTAGGATTCAAACTTTACCCTTCCCTCCTTTCTTGGTGAGTGGTGTGTTGGTAGCTCAGCCCTTTCCTGCTGTGCCTGTCATCCTACCTACTCTGGGAAACTGATATTTTAAGGTGGTTTTTTTTTCATTTTTGATTTCTTTTTGCTTTTTTTTCTCTCTCTATGCTCACAATGGAGCAGGTGTCTGGGAGCAGCTTTTGATCTCTGCTCCTGAGAAAACTCCAAGGACTGGATAGAGGCTCTGTGGCAACTTTTCCAGCACTGCACCCAAAAGTTCATCTCTGCTTTGTCCAAAGACTCTCAACTTTTCCTCTTCAGGGCTAAAAATTCTGGCTGAGTGTGGTACACCTGGATTCCTAGTACTTAGATGGCTGAAGCGGGAGGATCACCATGAGTTCAAGGCTAGTTTGGGCTACATAGTGAAAGCCTGTCCAAGAAAACTAAACAAAAATGAGTAAACATTATATCACCAAGAACATGTCTCATTATTGCTTAGGGAGTCACCAACATTCTCTTTTTAAGGGGTGCTAATTTGGTGTCTGGAGCTCATTGTCCAATGTTTTCTTCAAAATTTTTCCCAAGATACTTTTTTTTTAAGAAAAAAGAACAAGTGAGAGAGACAATACTCTACTTTTGGTACAATTGAAGCTCTATGGTTTGTAATTAAGATTGAGAAGATGCACATGCATGTATAGTTCAAATAGTCCTACAGTTGCCCTAAGGCAAATCACAATGCACATTTTGTTACTGTATTTCAGGACGATGTACTAGAGGGAAGAAAGTCCAGAAGGAAAATAATCTCGTTAAATAATCTGTGCTTATTTGTAGTGTTATAAATGTACACATGCATTAGACATTAAAAAATTCATTTTGCCCTAATTTCCTGTTTCTCAATGTCACTGGGTTATCAGTTTATTTATTCAGGAAATAGGTGTTCCACAACTTTTATGTACTATGCAGCATGCTCTGTGCTAGATACCTTACAGCAAACAAGGACATGAACTTGACTTTACAGTCTTGTAGTCTAATGGCTGTAGGGAAAATATTAATAGCTAACTTCATCGTAACTGCCCATCTTAATTTAGGCATCGTATTAAGACCCAGCACTTTTGGTTATTTTCAAAATGAGAAAATATATAATTTTGAAAAACATAAGACAAAGCAATTCAGTGTGGTGTGGGTATATGTTATGTGACTTTTTGAAAAATATTAATCTGTAATGTATCAGTGTTTGGTAGTATACTCTGAGTTGTAAAGAATTATGTCTGCTTATTAAGGTAAAGTGGTAACTTTTGATATAATATTCTTGTTTTGTATACAATCCAAATGAAACAAATCTACAAACCCATGGGTCTCTTTGAGAAGCCAATATAGAGTGTAGAATGTTAATGCTGCAGAGACCTGGAGAATGTCTTATCTAATTTCCTGTTTTATAGAAGGGAAATGAAATGAGGAGAGTCCTAGGTCACCCCCTACTCCTTCTTCAGACAGAAGGGTGTAATTAAGATCAGCTGAAGCAAAATGACTTTACCATTGGCTTCAGTTATAAAAAGGAAATTGCAGAGGAAAATAAAAACTTGGAAGAGGCTAAGTTGCCTCCCAAGAATTGGTCTAGTGCAAAACCTTATTCTCGTAGAGTTGGGAGGCTAAAACTTGTTAAAGAGATGTTGCTTGGGAGGTGGTTTGCTGTGACTTCCAGCGAGAGAAGGCTGACAATTTTGAAACTTTAAAAATAAGTTACCCTAAGGCAGTTCCCAAGATTTCACTGTAAGGATAGTGAATTGAATTTCAGGGGAAATTTTAGCCATTTAAGAATAAACGCAAAATGTTTTAAAGACAAAGGGAGAATTGGCTAAGCAACGTTTATTAAAACCCATTCAAAAAAAATTCAAAAAAAAACAAAAACAAAAAACCCATTCAATTATTTCTAAGTCACAACTGATTTTAAATGTCCTGCTATTTTATATACCACTATGAAGAAAAAATTCATTGTCTAGTATTAAGCTATGATTTATTGATTAAACTTTCTAATCAATGGATTTATTTTCTGCTTGTCTAAAGTGCTCTTTGAACTTCAACTTAGGTTTTTCTCATGTGTCACTCTTTTGCCTGAAGAAAAATGGGAAATAAAAGAGGTCAGTGTTGGTTAACTATTCCTAAAGCTTCTTTGCATCTACAGCCCAGTTCCTCACCTTTTCTTTTTCATTTATTTTCATTGATATTCACTATTTAGAGTTTATCTGTACCACCAAGACACTGGAGACTCATTGTTTCTTACAAGAATCTGTGTGAGAGCTCAAGCCAGGGGTAGTGAGTTCTTTCCTGGGCTTTGCAATGAAGCTTTCCTGCCTTGTCCTCTGCTCTGGAGATGAGCAGAACACATCTCAATTACCACCTTCCATCTGCCCCCCACAGCCAGCAGATTCTGACTCTGTTGAGAGTGTATCACTGTTGTGGGATTTATTTCTATGTTTTGATGTTGGTCATGCTTGCGTAATGAGAACCTGTCATGATTGCCATGGGGTAGACAGAGACTGGCAGATGCCAGTAACTCAGAGATATATTCTGATTTTAGGTTTCAGAATTCTAAACACATCAAAAGAAAAATGTGTCTCAGGACTGGTGAAATAAGGCACTGACATGCTCCTGGCTTTTATTGCTCTTCTTCCTTTGGAATTTGACCTATTTGGTTGCGGACAAGGTAAGTTAGCTACTTTATTTCATCATTGTAATTGACTGAGTTTTAGGTTCTGTAGACAACCTACCTGGAATTTTCCAGGAATACTGTTTCCATGCTACTTTTGCTAGAGATTGGAGATTGCATCAACGAGTGTTTTAAGAAGAGGTAATTCTGAGATTGCAGGAGTCTGGAAGATGCTACCCACCACGTTTCTCTCTTGGAGAAGTCAGTGTCAATGAAGGATGAGTATATTTAGACTTCTGAAAAGTTCTGCACTAAAGAGTCTTGCTGAGGCGCTTACCTCTCTGTTCCAAAACATATTTGACTATAACGTTGTATTTATGCATATGTTTGAGGTGTTTATACCTCCTCATCGGTGCTTTGGTGCTTATTCTGTTTGTTACTGGCATTTAAGCTTTTTTCACTGCTGCTGGCCTTTCTCATTGAAGAAGTATTCAGCATAACTCAGTTGGAGACTCTTAGAGTAGTGGGGTTCTAACATTTACTACTGAGTTATCCATGGTGGCTGGTCCTCAGGGAAGGTCATTTCTACTGAAGTGGTAATAAGACCCTCTGAGTTTCTCCAGATCTCAGGCAGCATGAACTAATCACCAAGGTAAGTGCTGTCCAACGTTCTTTTCCAGGGCTGGTTTCTTTCCATACTCTCACCTGGAGCATTTCTTTGTGCTTCTCAGACTCTTGGTGGTTCCTTTGTCTTAAATTGCAGAGCTCCTTTTGAATCTTCCCTTGTCTGTGGAGCTGCACACTTTCACACCCCATCTGGATCATCTTCTTTCTTCCCTATGCTCCACTCACCCTATCATCCTAAAAGAAGCTTACATAACTATTTCATCTGGACATAGTCTGCAGCTATAGGTGTGTATATCAGTTTCCCTACTGATAGTACATCATTGTGGCGCATATACTTCAACCTCTGTGTGCCCTGGAATTCACCTATACTGTCACCTCCCTCCTCCCCAGACATGCTATTCTTTGAGTTTTTTCTCTTAGTGAAGAGATAAGGCCCAAAACATAGGTATTGCCCTTTACCTGCCTTAGTTCCCCATAGTCAGCCCCCAACTTCTGTAAATCCAAATTAGAGAATTCCCAGGCTGAACTCTCCTTTCATTACCTTGTGATAGTCTTAATTCAGATCCCTTTCATTTCAGCTGGAATATTGTTGTCCTTGGAGTTCTTTTCCCTGGGATTCATCTTCCCTCCTGGCTAGATTGTTTCTTCCCTACCCCATCAAATGACTTCTCCTCTTAAATACATCTTTTAGTTTCTATTGAAGAAGTATTCAGTATAACTCAGTTGGAGACTCTTCAAGTAGCGAGTTAGAAAAAGATGTGTATAAATATTTGTGCATTGTAGAAGACTATGCAGTCACTTAAAAATTATACTTAATTTAAAAATGCATTCATGCTATATTTTTAAGTGAAAAAATCAGATCACAAAGTGCTATGTAATGTATAACCCTAAGAATATATAAATATTTTACATATATAGTTGCATAAAGTTCTGTAATATAAATTTTAAAAGTTGTTTATCTCTTGGCATTAGGGTTATGAAGTTGTTTTAACTTATATATTTGGACTCATGTGTTTTGAGCTTTTAACAGTATAATGGTAATATGACATACTGTATTCATCTTGCATCCTGCTATTTAGTTTAGTCTGGCCCCAGTGAGAGTGCAGTAATTTGTAACAAATGATTGTTACACAAACGATTGAGACTTTGTATTACAGAAGACTGTCCATCCCTGTAGACACACGTGCATGCGCACACACACACACACACTCCCATGTGTGGTATGTCTACAGCGTGTTTTAGGCATGTTGCCTGCATGACCTATGAGGTAGATATGATCATTACTGCCATCTAGAGGGTAAGTGGAGACTAGGACATAGGCGAATGCATTTATTTGAGCTTTGTGTGCCTCCTGTGAGCTCTGGCTCCCAAATGCCATTATACTGTCGCCTGTGGATTAACACTTACAACAAAGCACTTTTGGAAACACTTTTGGTGAGAAGAGCTCACCACAGCAAAGGCATCCTGACATTACTGGGCTTCTAATGGAGGAAGGCTGGTTCTGATCAAGTGAAGACAGCAGAAGCTGACACTGTGTGCCTGCTGCACAGCTTTGCTCAGAGCTGGCTCAAGGAGTGGGAGCTGATTAAGGTGCTGGAGTTCATGTGTGGATCAGAGATCAGCAGGTTATGTCTTGCTGTTTGTTCTCAAAGCTGAGACCCTAGGATTTCCGAGTTCTTGTGACCAGAAAACGAACAAACGAGAGAAACAAACCTAGAAGTTTTTGCTCTGATTGAGTCCACAATGGTTTTATTACCTTGACCTGAATTGACAGTGTCTCTGTATATGAGAAAGAGAACATGGTTAGGACATGGAGTTATTATTTCTTTTCCATACATTTAGGTCTCCAAAATTTAGGAATCCTTGAAGAATGGGTAAATGGTTTCCAAGTGAGGAACATAATGACTTGAGCACTCTTCCCACTTTCAGCCGCCCATGGGCAGCATCTAAGATATCCTCTTGTGTCATCTGCTTCTAGGATGGGCTACCATCCAGGTTTGCTTGGATCTGAGGACTTTTGTAGAATGCATGATTCTTAATGCTAAACTTGGGGGCATTTCATAGCAAACTGGGACAGTGTCACCTGTCTTCCTTGCCATGTGACTCTTGGCAGATAGCTCCTACTTACTCCTTTCAGTACATGCC